>JAANSM010001156.1:0-20422 GCA_036850725.1 Orchesella villosa | reverse complement strand
CAGGGACTTGATAAGCTTTGAATCAAGTTTATGTTTGTGATAGAATAGATTGGAGCAAGTCAAGGAGACTAATTGACATCAAAATAAGTGTGACTTGTATTATTTAGGGAAGTTACGGTGTCCTTAGGGTTTAGGGTTCAGCATATCTGTGAATGAAAGTTGAGACTAAATATTTAACCACACGTGAAAAAATATTTATTTAGGATCATTGCGAGGTCAGACAACTTTGTATTAAGGAGGAATACCGTATTTTGAAATAAGTTCTTGGCTTCAAATTTTACATATCTAGGATTTGTTTAAATGACGGTTGATAAGATAACTAACAATTGACTTGGAAGTTACAAAATGTGGAATTGTTTGAGATTGTATTTAATCAATATCAATATTATTTAATTATTGCAGGAGGTCACAAATTTCTAGTTTCCAAGAATCTCAGTTAGTTCTTAAAAGTTGATTGGAGGGAATAAAACAAGAAACCAAAATAGCAATGGCAGGATCCAGCTACAGCTACGACAAGTCTTCTCCGTTCTTCTCCACTGAAGATGTTGATGATGCCACTTTCTTGGGATCAGGACGACGAGCCTATGAGTCTTCTACAATTGACGAACGGAGGCAGCAACTACTGGAGGAAAAGAAAAAGATTGAGACTAGGACACTGGAGTCATCATTCCGATCACTGAGTTTACTTCATGAGTCCGAACAAATTGGAAATGCAACGGCTGAAGTTCGTAATCTTTGTGTCATCCCACCTATAAAAAATAATAGCTTCTTAAGTATCTTTGAATACTAATTGTAATGTATTTTTCTGTGTAGGAACTGACAAGACAGCGCGAGCAACTGCAAAGTACAGAGCACAAATTGGATCAAATAAATTCCTCTCTCAGAACAAGTCAGAAACACATTCAAGGCATAAAGGTAATTTTAAAATGGACCATCTCAAAACAGAATGAACATGCCAGCTTATCTTAAAAATAACTTACTAATAAACCCACTATCTTTATCTAGAGCGTGTTCGGAAGCATCAGAAATTACTTTAGTAGTTCCAGCAAGCCAGAAACAACAGCAATAAAAACTTCAGCTTCTACCTCCGAATTGGATAATCAGTCAACTCCACGGAGCAAGTTGGCCGACATTTTGGAGAACAGCGCAGAGCCTCCCCGAGATACACTCCATCCAACGGAGCGGCTTCGCTCAGAAGTCGTCCATGAAACCAAGGAAGTGGATGATTTGTTGGATCGCAATTTAGATATGATGGGAAGCTCATTATCTCGTCTAAAAATGCTCGGTTTGGGTCTCCAAGACGAGATGGAAGAGCAAAATGAGTTGGTGGATCGAATAAGTCGCAAAACAGAGGATGTTGACTTCAAAATGACTCAACAGACCAAAGACATGAACCGTATTCTTAAAAAGTGATGAATTCCAAATGTAGTAGTTCAACTATTATTTTCTCGAATGTATGCTAATGTCTTTTCACGCTATCTATATGCTATCTCTACATTACTTAAAAGTATGTCTGTTGTGAGTGAATCATAAGAAAAGATTTGTAAATCGCTCAAATCAAATCATAATGTAAGTCACGCGTCTATAATCGCAATACTTGTTCCAGCTAGAAATCCATTGTAATGTCATATTTGTCATTGTGGGCTGAGCTCGATGATAATAAAACAATATTTCTTTATAGGAATTCTTTTTCATTCTTTCATGCAATTATTTATCATAATCATAGTCACGCATCTTCCATGTAAATAATTTGATATTCATACGAGTTCAACGTTCTACGCATTTATTGTTCACGCCAATTGGCTACATGTCACATTGCACCAGAAGAGTACTTTTTTTTGAAATTTTGAATTTGAGATACAGGTTCGGGTTCAATTTTATAATTTCCAGATTGAGATGATGAAGCATAAGATTTTTTTCTTTAAAAATGGCATGTTCAATATATTTGAACAATAAAATATATATTATGAGTACAATATTACTTTTTTATCATCCGCCGCTCTTGTATAAAAGAATTTTTTTTCCAGAGATTTACGTATAATAATAATAATAATAATTGTAGTATTATATTTACATTAAGATAAATAAGTTGTAGGCAAATGTGTAAGAGGATGTGTACTCCCATGCTGTTGTCTACTCCCTGAGGAAGGTGGATTACATCCAACATTATTAGATTTAGATCGAGACGATGAAAAAAGTGACTTAGAATTGGATTGAAATCCTCTAACAGTGAAGGATCGACAGTTAGCATTTGGAAAAGTTCTAAACACATTAGAATCTAGAGATCCTTTCCGATCCGGCAGACTAACGATAGGGAAGCGATGTGGAAGTGAGGATGAGTCGAAATCCGTTGAGTTATTTAGTTGAGGCAACGAGGACTTCCTTTGATGACCATAAGATAAGGGTTCTATACTGTCATAAGGATAGGTTGTAGACGTACCTGTCGCACTGTGAGAACGACTATGAGATCTTATAAAATATTGCTGTTTTGAAAGAGGAATGGTAGACTTGGCTTCAAAAGCCTCCAATCTCTGCTTCACAACCCCAGTTTTCATATGATGAAATTCTGGCTTGTTATTCTCATTCTCCTTCATCTTGTTTGAGAAGACGTCCATAGGCCATTTTATTTTTGATTTGTAAGTCTTCTCTTTCAACTTATCTCGGGAGCGGCAAGGGGAGTCTCCTGATTTTCTAAAACTTTTTGAGGTGTCTATAAGTGAACTAGTTTCTTTTGGGAATCTATCTTTGAAATGAGAGTGGGAGCTTCGTAACTTGAGAAATGATAGACAGCCCAAACCTTCAGGTTTCTTGGATACGCGATCATCCCCACTAGAATTCGCGTCAGACTCGTATGAGCTACTTTGGGTGGAACCATTGTCTTGGTTATCCTCCCCAGCAGAGTTGTTAGTCTCCGCGTCATTCATCACCCAAGATTTTACTCTGGAGCTGGACCTTGTGATTGAAGTAGGAGAAGTTTGCTCCATATTGACAGTATTATTGGAGTCAGGTATACTGGCTAAAAGGGAATTAAGTTGGCGATTGCTCTGGGATTCAAATTCGTTCACTAGTCTTCTAACGCTAAACTTTGAGTCTAATATAGTACTGATGTTTATAACTTGATTTGGAGATACTGAAAATGTATGGCCGTTAAAAGGTTTCCTACAACATTTCAAACTTATATTTTTTCTACTGCTTGAGTCTGAGTCTTGAGAGGTTGGGGATTTAGGGTCAGCGGGCTTTTCTTCGAGGGTTGGAAGTATATTCAGCTCAAGTGGCTTGACATTTAAGCCATCTGGAACTTCTTCTGGAAGTTCAACAGGAGATGGAGTCTCCATCATTGGTTCCGGTACTGGAGTCTCAGACTCCTCCGTATCCATATTACAGTTGGATTGACTATCATCAAATATCTTCACAATAGGTACTTCGACATGATTCTCATGTTTTTGAGGTGGAGTATCTGTGAGAAAAAAGTCAAGTTGAATTAGTTTCATGTGCCTAAGAAGTATTCAGTTTTTAGATGTTCTTAAACAAATCCAACTTTGTTCTAACCTGGACAATTTAATCTGCAATCAGGAGGTAATGATTGCTGTTCCAAACTTCTGACAGCCTCTGTAAAAGAGTCCATGACTTCTGGAGGAACTATATCATTGAAAGGAGTTTTCGAAGACATTGATATTGTTGCACAGGAACAACTTTTCGGGCGTAACAAATCCCCACATATCTTGCCACTCTTCTCAGGTTTCAAACGTGCTGGTGCAGTATTGTAATATTTTCGTGGAGACTTAACTTCATTTCCACTAATTATAATATCATTATTTGAACTCGAAAAATTTCTCTCCTTTGGCGTAGACAATGCGATATCACTTTGTTTCAGATTTGACTCCGATTTTGAACGCTTTTCTAGTGTGCTACTGTAGCGCTTTGCAGCCAAAATGCCCTGTAAAATGAAAACGAGAAACAAAAAAAATTATGTCTCCAATTTTTCATCTTATATTACCAGTTAAAAGTTGTCACGGAAATGGAAAGCTGTTATATCACCTCGTAGACTTCAAGTTGCTTCATAAAATGTGGATTAGGTT
The DNA here is from genome assembly GCA_036850725.1 of Orchesella villosa. Classification (NCBI taxonomy): domain Eukaryota; kingdom Metazoa; phylum Arthropoda; class Collembola; order Entomobryomorpha; family Orchesellidae; genus Orchesella; species Orchesella villosa. Next base: position 16,343 of record JAANSM010001156.1, on the reverse strand, counting down.
TAACACAAGTTCTACGCTTTTTCACATGTTCCAACGACCGAGGTAAATCCCAGTTTCGCGTTTTCATTACATATGCTATCACAATAGTTGCAGATCTGCTAATGCCCATTTTGCAGTGAACTAAAACATTCTTTTCTTCTTTAAGTGCTTGGCTGATGAAACGATAGGAATCATTAAAGTATCGGAGAAGGTCAGTCTCTTCATTATCTATTACAGGAATATTCATGTACCGGAACATGTCAGGAAAGAAATTGTCTATTTCTGCTGTTACGTTGAGAATACAGCTTATTCTGAAAACAAAAGTATAAAACATGATTGGTGCTTTATTAAAAACATTGCATTCTGAGACAGGCTTTTGTGTAATGTACACAATAAGAATTCTTACTCTTTCTCTGAAAGTTCCTGTTGATGTGAAGCATTCCATTCTGTGCCTAAGTACAAGTGATCGACAATCAAAGCTGGAGCCTCCATTTGACCAAGTATTCTTAACATTTCTTCATCAATAAAGGATTTATAGCTGGAAGAAAATATTGAAAGTAAAATACAAATGAAATATGAAATTGCAAGTTTGTAATGGAATATCATGCTTTAGATTTGCAAAGAAAATTACTTTGTAAAATCTATCTGAAGTTTAGTTTCAAGCTTTGTACGAATTTCTTTTGATGTTACTTCGTCCAAATCTTTTTCATTCAGCAATATCTCACGGAGTGCACTACTGATCAATTCTTTCAGTGTGATTTCCTCTGACGTCCTGAAAATTTTAAAGGGAAACGTGAGATAACACTTTAATTTAAGATGGATTGAATGAAAACTGAGCTAAAAAATGAAAAGTTTAGGCACATACATTTGAGACGTCATGGGTCTCCTAACTTCCACTCCAGGTAGAGCATTCCACTCATTAAGACAAGCTGTTTCAGACGTATAAGTCTGAAACAGCTTGTTATAATGGTTGACGGCGTATACTTGGTAACTATTATTCTTTTTGGCACATTCACTAGCTTGATACAATGACTGGAGAGCTGTCCACATGGTCTGCACGGACACTGGCTTGAAAATATGGCTCCGAAGTCCATCTCCGTTTGTGATTGAGAAGCCTCTGCATTTTATCATTCCAAATCCTCAACATTTAGAACCCGTGCCAAATCCAATTAAATTTGTTATCTTATATTGTCTCATGAATTTCTTACCCATCGCCATCAAGTCTAATGGTTGTATGTGACAAAATGGCAAGGACGAGCCCAAGACTGATGGACTTTTCACAGTCAATTCCCAATACACAGTATTCCTCACATTCTTGCTCGACACATGACACCACAGCAAGATATCGGCTCCTGGCACTGGTCGCTGTCAAATTTTCCAGTCTCTACAACAAGTTTGATAGAGTCCTGCTCCCTTAGTAAATGATGTAATTGGTGCAAATGCTTTTCAATCTCAGGCATTGTGTTCCGCTCATGTGATACACCTACAATGAACAAAAAGTAGTAACCATTTTTTATTATATTGTGTCACTTTGATTAGTTGACTGGTTGACACAGCACCCAAAAAATATTTTCCTTAACATCGATCTTCATTCCCTTTCAAAGCTCACTAACTTCCTATTTCTCATGCAAGAAAAGTATTTCAGTAAAATATCAATACTTGAAATTGAATCCTTTTCCCCTTGAAAGACGTATTCAAACTACGAGACAAAGCTAGTAAGGTATTTTACACGGTCATGTCTCTTTCATATTGAATCAAACACACATCCTCAAAAAAAAAGTTTGGCACAGTCTCAATCTTTACATTTTTCATGAACCGTTTGCACCATCAAAATATGTCTTTTTCTCACCTCTCACTCAGAATTTTTCCACCTTTTACATTATTCCCACAAAAAGAAATATATTTTACACGATCTCAAAAATGCAATTATGAAATATTCGAAGCCACCACTTTATACACCACTACGCCTAAATTATTCTTTGCAACTCAAACCACAGCTCGCATATCTATAGGATACATGCGTCCACAATAAAAACCACACAGCCTTCTCTCGTATTTCTGTCTACCATTACATTCTATCAATATCCCTAAGTATATATATTAAAGATGAAAGAAGCACAAAAAAAATTGGTTTGGTGTAGCCTTCTCTCGCACACTACTTTACGTGTATTAACTTTATTTTTTTTAACCAAATACTTAAAAGGTTTTGGATTTTGGAGTATATTATAAGTAATGTAACCCTGCTGACTTATCTCAAAAGTATAAAAAAAAATTGTACAAAGTAAGTAGCTAAGTAAGTATATTATAATGCAATGCAACCACCACTACACGGTTATGCTTGGCTGGTCTCAACAGTGGACATAATGTAACAATATGGATGATATTTAACCAGCATACCCAAAATAAATGTGAGAGAAGTGTAATGGATTTCTTTGCACAAAACCACGTTCATCTTTCTATCACACGTTGCACATTTTACTCACATTATTATACACTTCCACTTGTCATTAATTTCATAAATCTTCAAGAGAGCAGGTAACACGGTAGTCGAAGGTTGTTTTTTTTTCATTCTTTCTTTCTTTTCTTTATGTCTACTATTTTATCTAGCATATTCAATTTATCAATTTTGGAGACCTTTTAAGGGCCCTCCTTATATACTAAACTAAACCACAATAATATAGCATACGCTTTTTTTGTCCTTACAAACTACAACATAGTTTATTGATGGAATGGCTGAAAGCTTTAGGAGCGCTATAGAAATAATGAAAATATGCTACTGAATTGGAAACAAAGATAGGATATTTGGAACAAAGACAAATATAAAGAGTACGCAGTTGTTTGTATCCATTTATCACAAGAGTGCAGGCAATTTAATAAAAAGCACATGAGATTATTGTTGTTTTTATTATTATAATCCAAACATCAACATTGAGCCTACTGGTCATCAGTGATCGGTCATGAATAATGAGTTTAGGGAAATTATTTGAGGTCAAGGATGCTCTAATAAATGGTTTTCCGTATTTTGTTATTTGCTACATAGAGCTATAGAAATAATGAAAATGTGCTACTGAATTGGAAACAAAGATAGGATATTTGGAACAAAGACAAATATAAAGAGTACGCAGTTGTTTGTATCCATTTATCAGAGAGTGCAGGCAATTTAATAAAAAGCACATGAGTTTATTGTTGTTTTTATTATTATAATCCAATCATCAACATTGAGCCTACTGGTCATCAGTGATCGGTCATGAATAATGAGTTTAGGGAAATTATTTGAGGTCAAGGATGCTCTAATAAATGGTTTTCCGTATTTTGTTATTTGCTATACACCAATTTGTTATCATAATTATGATAACACTAGTAGGCATGCATAATTTTAGTACTTGGGAATGTTTACTGTATTCTTTGCTAGCAACGAACCGTTAACATTTAATTAATATTCTTTACTAACAAAGGCCTTCAGCCTTGTGCTGTTGTGTTGTGTGGTTCAATATAATACATGAATAAGTATACACAAATATATTATATATTTATGCGTAAATTGAGAATGATTCTTGGGAAAGGCAATATAATTTAATTTATACTACCTTTCAGGAGAAGGTGAGGCTTTATGCTGTCAAATTTAGTCATTAGTATGCATCCATTAAACCATGATCGCACTATTTTTTCCAGGGTTAGGGATTGAAAAGAACATGCGATAAGAAAAATCACTTCAATCTTACAGACAAGGGAGAGACTGTGGTTGTGTGTTGTACTTGTGTGTGCATATTTATGCCCTATGCACAAAAAAATAGTAACGATTTCTTCCTTCGTTTAAACTTACAGCAGTGTGTAGGTGATAGTAATGATGATGCTGCATGCATGAATGCACTCGAAAAAATATGCAGATAAACTACTTGACTCACACAATTGACAATGAGGTTAGGGCAAAACACTGATTTATTGGTTGGGTTGAGAAGTAGTGACACAAAATATGCAGATTTAGAGCTTCGCCAAACCAACCCTTTTGAGCTGTACTTATGTACTGATTCTGATGCCTAATTGTGTGACCTGATTGAGTGCTACTTGAATAAAGTGAACTTATTATCTTCTCTAGCTATACTGCTATAATGTGTGTCGTTTTTAGCTGAAGATGTAGACCTAAAAATGATTCCTCTATTGTCTTAAACCCCAATCGTTGGCTAAACTCTTAAAATGGTTTTCATCATCATCCCTCTCTCATCAGAATCAATGAGGTGGAAACGTTTTTGCACATTATTCACGCATTAAGTCTACTCACTCAAGACTAAATTAGATGCAGTCTCTCTTTCTCTAGTTCGAGTTTAATATATAATTGCCCATTTGTTTTGACATTTTATCGTCTTCATTGTCAATCACTTCTATCACTCACTATCTGTCTCTACTTTCCAGAAACCATATCAATAAGAATTGGTTAAACTTGAGAGAAATTTTGTATTACAAAGAGTGGATTAAAAGCTTGAAACTTACCACGAAAACCAACGAGAACGTTAGTTAGATGAAATGATCCCTTTAGATATCACTGCCAAGAGCGTGTGTATGTATGTGTCAACGAATTGTCAATTGGTACTTTCATTAACCCAATCCCTCGAACAATTCCGTAGCAAACAATTCTTATGTTGAGATCTATTAGCTTGCCAAACACTATTTGACATTGCTGAAATTATAGATGTGTAGGTTTTAGGCTTTCAAAGGTTAAAACCATAAAGCATAATTTTAGCTCTCATATTTAACTGGTTGGCTTTTCTTCCTGTGTTAAATATATATGTGAGAACTTGCGCTGTAGTTGATGATGATTGACGCTAATAATTTTGAGGATTTCACTAGCTGTAGACTTGAAGAGATTTACGGAATATTGTTGCAGGTTTCCATTCCAATCACTTACGTGACACTCATTTTCTCAAAAGTGGCTAATACTTTGAATCATCAACTGCACATATTGGAAGTATGAGGATTATAGTATAAAAAACAAACTAACTTCACATGCAAACTTTTTTTTTAAATGCACAACATTTTTTCTAACAAATCTCCTCAAAGAAATTGATGTCGAATTAGAGTTGAAAATTTAATTCTCCATCATTTTCTCTCACTTTTAAAACAAACTACCCACGAACTAGTATATCCATCCATCCATTGTTAGCAATGTAACCACAACAGACAACAGAATCTGAGCTTTTCTTTCAGAGATATGAATCAAATCAAATCAATCAAGTGGCAAACTTCTAAAAACTTCTTCTTCCTATGAGCTAAGTGAAGGGATGGAATGGAAGACGACGAAGTGGAAGTTTTTTCTTCAGACTTGAGGGTACACTTTATGCTCAACGGTGGTATTGGTTTGGAGTTGAAGTTGTGGTGAGCAAGGATTTTTACAAGGATCTTGCCTGCAGATTGCAATAACTGCAACAAAACTGCAACACAAAACAAGAAAGTTTAACATGATAAAATAATATATATTAAAAATGCATATAAAAACTAAGAATCCTTTTTATCATCATTCACATTTCAAAAACTTTTAACTGACTTCTTGTCGAACAAGAGGAGGAAGAGGCAGGGAGAGAGAAAAAAAACTTGCTCCTACACACTCACACACAATACAATGCAATGGGATGGATGATGCATGCACACTATTTGTATCTAGTAGTTATTGGCTCTTTTTCTCAAAACTCCTTTTGTTAAACAAAAGAAGTAGCACTTGATGTTGATGTTACTAGAAAAACAGGATTTTAAACGATAATTGAAGAAAGAAGGGTATCATGAAAAGTACATATTGTTATATTGTTGATGCATTGTTGTTGGATTTAACTTAAACTCCTGCCAGTAGGTCTAGTTCTTTGTGCCAAACACTAAACTAGTCACAACACTAGTGCCAAAATTCACAAAAAAACAGACAATATTATCATCAGACTCAAACAACGAAAGATAGTTAGTTTTTTTAACAAGAGTAAAGAATATTATTTACACACACATTAAAAATACATAGGAAAACTAATAATAAAAAAAACAAGAGGTTGAGCAGTAGTAGGAGAGAGCATAGCACACAGAAGCAAATATGAAAATGGGCACACTTTTTTCCATCATCATGATGATCGTCAAAAAAAAAGTATATATATAAAAATGATGATTGCGATTGTACCTTATCTTTCCCTTTTAGACTGCACAACTTTGATATCAATTTTATCAAATCTGTGAAACAACTCGAGCAAAGTGCACAAATCACACGCAACCATTTGCCTCTTTTTTTAATTTTGACCCACTAAAATGATGATGACTTGAAAGTGGCAAGCAAAAGAGGAAGAAGAACGAGTGTCGATATGTCGACGTATTGCTAAAATTATAGTTTTTCAATAAATATTCGTGTTGCCACTAGTGATCAATATATATATATATATAATATATATGTATAGACAATCAATCATGAGTGACAAAAAACCAAGTAACCTGGCTTGCTTGGCACTTGGCCGTTCTTTAAAGGAGTCAAAGGAACGTGAGGCTATAATACAGAGCGCATTAAAACATGAGAGAGAAGGTTTCTACCTCCTCACCTCCTCTCGACTATCTACCTAGTTACAAACTGTTGAGCCATACGTAATATTTACTTAGTTGAGTGAGACAAAATTGGTTATCAAAAAGTCTTCAAAAGCAACCCACTCACAATGTGTCTACTGATCATGTAATACTTATCTCCCCACAATGAATACACACGTAGGTATATATTACATATTATATTTATTATTAATCCTATTCCTTCATGCAAAAAACGAAGGATTTTGCCATATTATTTTTTTGTTAAAAAAAGGGAATATACATAAGTATATACTTAATGTTAATACACTTGAGATTTTCTTTCATTCACCAAGTTGATTCCCAATTCTCATGTTATTACTCAACATCAACTCAACTTAGTATATATTATTGTCTACCTGTTTTTTAAACAAAAATTGTATAGCGCATCGCATATCATACCGTCATGTACATATAAGGTAACAATGGAGTAAAATGTGCGAGCGTCGAGCGATGTGATGTGATGCATTCAACAGATACGAAAAGCAATGGCATACAAATAATATATAGTATAAGTTTGCAAAAGGAAGCATTGCTTTTTAGCTTTAGTCCGTTCGTTCGTGTAGGTATGAATTAGTTATACCTTTACCTACATTTTTTTTCATGAATTCTTTTTTGCAGTTATTGCACCTTATATGTAGAATGTGTGTGTGTGTGTAGAAATAGTTGGGATACAAAACAAAACAGTACTACTTGTACGTCTAGTATTAATGCTCCTCCTAAACTCTGACTGAATGATGATGATAATCCTTTTCATGCCACGAAGATCTATCTTATTTTTGCTAGTGAGGTAGAGAGAGAGAGAGGGAGAGAGAGAATTGAGAATTTGATTGTTGAGTGACTGACTACTTGCACACTACTACTCCCATACTTTGTGTATTCCCATTCCCCTCTTTTGCTGATTCCTCCTTTTCGTAGACAATATTAAGTGCATCCTCCAAATTATTTTGCTTCTTGCCATTATAAACTCGCGCTACTATTGTTATGTTAAACTTATGAATTTATCGTGTCCGTCTGTCAATGAATTTATAACCAATCGATCTATTTGAACTTAACGGCAAAATAAATAAAATAAAGCACTTTGGATAATATGATGACACTAAAGATTTCATGTTATGGCTATGGCATCATTTCATTTTGTACTTCAAGCAGTGAGCTATCTTTCCTTGTATTTGTAAGCTCAGAATTTGCTAAAGTTATTGCCGTTACCGTCCCTTTTGCCATATCAGCAAGAAAAGAACCTTAGCGGAGCTCATGAAATGAATGTGTAAAGAAAAATCGTCGTCGTCATCATCATCGCCACGATCTTAATAGAGAACTTGATTAATTCTTTTGTTTGAAGTTGATACACACCATTTTGCACACTCAGCCTTAGACACATTTCACCACAAAGACAGTAGATAGGGATAGCTAGCTAATAATGGTAATGTGCTGATGGTGTATCTCCTTTATGAGCATATACATATGCCATCACATTGTTTGTGTTTGCGAACTCGTATTAAATGACCGTGGAGTCAAGAGTTTGATGCATGAGCTTGCATGCAATTTTTCCTTTTCTTTACTTTATCGGCCAATTTTGTTAGCTAAAAAAATAGGTTGGCTTGCTTGTAAACACTCAAAAAATGTAGTAGGAGCATAACGTACTTAAACGTAAACATTATTGCCTTTAATACAACAATGCTTTTGACTATATATCAGTCATCCTGTGTTATTACGTATAGTTTCGATGTTCGTGTAAAGGTAACAATGGAAAAAGGTAATATGCATTTTAAAGGGGGATCATGCACAGCAAAGAACAAACCTATCTTATCACTTTTATAGCTATTTTATACAATTTAATAGTATGCAGCGTAACGTCAGGGTTATGTTAGTTTAGATTTTTCGTAATAAAACTACAAAAGAACTGAGATACACACAGTGTATATACAGAAGCAAATACAATTGTTAGTTTCATAAAGAAGACCTTTTTTCAGGGCCTAGAGCTACATTTTTGTATTCTGTAGTACTATGTGTTCTTTTCTATGCTAGTGTTAGTCTAGTACTTATTCTTCACTTTTGTCCCTTGATACCCTAATCTATATCATATTTAAGTAGACGATCACTATTATATCCCCATCTTTTATGTTACGTAGCTATATTATATCTACTCACTCAACCAACTTTGTTCTCATTTTCAATGCTCATCTCATCATCACATTACTCCACTCCAACAGTGATATATATACATTAGTTATGATGGTTGCAAATAATCTTGAGTCTATTTTAAAACAAAACGTGCGCGATAATATAAGAAATGATGATAATTTTAATTCTTATATATATAGTGATGCGTTGATACAAATAAAAAAAGCCTTCCTAACTCTACCTTCAAGTTTACTCTTCTTTTTTCATTGCCCCTTATCCTTATAAATTTGATGTGATCATCATCATCATCATCAGTATCAGCATTATAGCTTCTTTTTTTCATTGCTGATCAAGAAGCAGACTACAACCAACTCCGTTTTTTATTTTGTATACTAATTTTTAGTCTTGTTTGATTATGCCATTCCCTATTTATTATTGCATTATATTTTGTTATTACGAGCAACTTTTTTTCTCTGTTCAAGTGCATTATTTATGAGGATACGTCATATTTCATAAAATGAAGTTCTTGAACAAAGGGTGAAGGGATAACTTAACTTAATACACTTTTGGGCTATAAAAACTTACCTAATAATGTGTGTACTTTTTTTTATGTAGCAACAATATATTTAGATGTGTGTGTGTATGTGAGGTATCAAAAATCTTTTTTATTGCACACATTAGTTCACCTCTATTTCAAACGCTGCATCTTCCACATGAGCAAAACAAAAGGGGTATTTCTTTTTTTGACGTAATGTGCTACACATCAGACTTGCAATTATTGTTGTAGCCTCTATCCACACAGATTATTAATATTCTTTGCGCATCTTTTGTGTGTGACTTATTGCAGCTACATGATGATGAGGTTGACGATGATATTATCGTTAAAAAAAATTATGCGTTCACGTTCACATATTATTGTGTATGTGTATATTCTTTTGTATTGATCACAGCACAACAGTAAATAGACGTGTGATCTACAAAGAAACAAAATCGAGTTTGACTGGTGACTGGTCGGTCTCCTTTTCTCAAATCAGTCGTAAATCTTTGTAAATCTAACCTTTCAACTGGGTCACAAACAACAACAATTCAACATGCAAATATATAATAAATATTATATTGAATCCTTCACATTCAACTTGAACGGCAGTAGTGGTAATTACTGCTAACTGTTATAACAGGAATATATTAATGCACTGTTATGTTGTACTATATTATTCGTGTTCCTTCTCAATTTCCAGACACGGTAGAAAATAGTTGTTGAGCTACACAGGAACGAAACTGGTTTTAGTGGAAAACATATCGAACAGGAATATTAAAATGAATTTAAAAAAAAGAGTTCCTTCATCCACATCCACACTGTGGGTCGTAGGTAAATACACTTGGTTGAGTCACCTTTTTTTTCTTGTCATCAGTAGTCACCTCAGTTGAAGGGAAATTAGTAAAAGGAAGGGAAACAAAGATTTCACTTATTTATAATAACAATTTCGTGAGAAAAGATTGCTTGATTTATTTTCTGTTTCAAGCTTCACAACTTGATTCTTTTCATTAGTATGCTTAATTATGTGTAGCGTAAGTTGTAGTGGTAGAGAAATGCAATGTGGTGCTATATTCTTTGCATATTTTTTCTGTATATTTCACTTCTCTCTTCACTATCCTGCTTGGTTGACGTTACTTCTCTGTTTTGAAAGTTATTTTTTTTGTTATTCTGACGACTAGTGATGATGATGAATCTTTCAAGTCCTCACTTGTACTTAACCAAGCTGTTTCCCAATTCAAAACAGAATGCAAACAGCAACAGCAGCGTATAAACTTCATATGTGAATGTACAGACTTTAAAATGCCAGACTCAGAGATTATGATAGGGAGAGAAAGGCCTGAAAAAGTAGATGCTTATTATATCCAGTCTCTATGTGCAAAGCAGTCAAAATCTCTAGCATTCTATATGCTCTCCCTACTCTTTGTGTTTGGGTTTTCCTTTTGGCTTAGCTTAGGGATACCTACATACACACACACTTTATGTTCATGTGAACCAGTCAGTGTGGACACATTTCCCATCTGTTTTTCATTTTCCTTACATATGTGTATATACCTACCTACTTTGCATCATATTGTAACCACATTACAAACATACATAATGTCATGGGCTTGGGGTATTTATATGCATAAAATCTTATTCATCTCACATGAAACAAACCATCTTGTGTCTACCCTCATGAATATAATTGCTGCATTTGATGGTTTGTTGTTACTAGCTTGAAGCTTTCAGCAACGCAGTCTGCAGAAAAGGCTAGACTTGATACTTTGGTACTTTAGTATTGCTACTGGAAATGAATAATAAATAATATCTGCATGTGTATACTGCAAATGGCAAAAAACTGTGTTGCCCCATTTATTGAATGGGATGAGTGAAGCTCATTTTTAGCTCTTAAACACGGATGTAAAAATGTTGATAATATGATGACGATTCACCAAGAAGGAAAAGGATGTTTTCAAAATCTTACCAAGTTTGGTTCCTCGAAAGGAGCATATGGGCTACACCGAAATCTGTTTGGAATATGCTTCGTCAAAATGAGTAGGTTGGATGTTGGGTTGGGTGAATACTTGGAAATAAACATGACATGACGTGTGCGTCGTGTACAAGCATAAAATGTACGTTCCAAATTAATGGAACTGAGTAAGAAGGTAAAACAACGGGGTCTGTTTAAAGTTTAAACGGATGGGGAATTGGGCTTGGAACAATCCAAATCCAAAGTGAGACGGCATAGAATGTTGGAATACTTACAGATTCTTTCGATTATGAATGAACAAAGGGGAAAATATTTCATGAACATGTCAAACATGAGGTTATCAAGGTTTGTAACCAATTTATCAATTCATACTTGACTGGACTCATGAGTTTTAACATGAAGCTTTTGGTATTTTGCTTGGTGACAAGGAACACGTTGAAATTAATAACCTTTTGACATTTGAGGAAACTCGTAGTTTTAACATTTAATACAATGAGATTGAAGCTCAGTAGTGCAAGAGCAAATAGAGTTCTTGGCACTTCATAAGAAAACCAATGCACTGCACTGAAGATTTTATTTAGATGCGACATGACGTATATTAAGGAAGAAGTTGAAAAAATCATGCACTCATGTGACACACATACATTCTCGGCTTGTAGTAAAAACGCTATACTGAAGAAAGGAAGTAGTACACAAAAACGAAGTATGATATCACGACATGTCATACTACGATGCTGCGTGCTGCATCATCACTCCATTTATTACGATGTTGGTTGACGTTTTGTAGAAATATTAGTGGAGTCAGAAGAAGGAACCTTTTACAGACATGCATGCTACTCTACTTTAGGTTTTACAAAAGTTGTATATAAAAGTCTATATCTTCAGTGACTTTGAAACGGAATCGGATGAGGTAAAATAGTATGCCAAATGCTGATATAAATAATCTCATAAATTAAATCTAAGGAGGATTACCTTTTTTATTGCTTACACTTTACCATATGTTATTAAAGGTCTAATATGTTTAACATGGAGCCATAAATTGCGCAATTTTTTTTAGCTTTGATCAATTTTACCACATAATGCATTGCTGCTGTCATTCAGTTATACTTATTTTTCTCGACCCATTCCTGCGCTCACTGCTTGCTATTTTGGCTTTGTGGTTTGGTTTTATTCACTTTCTTCCTTGGGTAAGAGCTCATTTAGTAGACAGATATCTTATCAAAATCACGCATTTACGCACTTGTTATGTATGGTAATAAACTCACGTTGGGCTTTTTATATAATAAACGTTCTCGCATTTTAGTGGCGATATTTTTTTAGGGAAACATTTGAAAACTGCTAGTTTTTAAACCGGTCAACTCAAAAGCGTTTGAAGTAATACACTCAATGAGGAAGTGTAAAAATTTTACGTGAAAGTGAGGAAGCAAACGTTTAACGAAGAAAATTAGAGCATGGTTTTTGGCCGCATTTTTACTTATGTTATGTATTCGAGCCCTTAAATTTGACAACATTTGTCAAAATAGAACAAAGGCATGACGACGACAACGATTACGTTGAAGAAGACGTTTTCAGTTTTGAGCATTCGTCAAACCTTACATGAATTATGAAATTATGTTTGCGTTCTCATCAGTTTCACACAAATACTTCTAATACGGAAACGAAATAAAAGTTTTTACAACTTATTTTCCTCTGTGATTCACACAAGTAATTAAGTTAAATTAATTGCATCCTTCTCAAGCAGGATCTGCGTTTAGTCATATTGATTATGTTATTATTAGATGAGCACAAAATCATTGATAATGAAATTTATGCAAAGTTTAAACCAGACATCCCAAACAACAAATTCTTTATTGTTTACAATAATTACAATACGACAAATATTTTAGTAAATGTTCCTTCAGAGCATCTGTCCAAATATATTCATAATAATTATCACATAGTGGATGTGCATAGTTAAATAATGATGTGCTTGGACTTTGTTTTCATTTTTTTGAAGATAAACATGACAATGCATTTATAAACGCTTCAAGCTTACATTTTTCCTACTCAACTATCTGCAATTCATTTGTTTTTGAGGTCATATTCATAAATGCTTGATACAGAGGGGAATGGGAGTTCTTGAATACACTTTTTAGTTTTTATAAACCACCGGCAAAGTTGATTTTTTAATCTAATAATAACTGTAATCAAACATAATTTATTTTCATTATACTATATAGTACTTATATACGATTACTCTTCTCAAACTTCTTTTTCGTGAGGGTTGCCACATTTTATGATACTATTAGCAAAAAGTATAAAGGTAAGGCATAAAAGCACGCAAAATATTGAGGAATGATGTGTTGTGTGTACACTTCAACAAAAATCGTTCCTCCATCTAATGTGTTACAACTGCTTCTGCTCCTGCGTTAATAATTGCCAATTAGAGCCAACGTGCAGATTAGCATTTAACATTATAATCTAACTATTAAACTTGCATTAAGATGCATATATGAGCGATAATGCACAACTTTTTTTTTGTTTGTATTTATGTAGCCAACCGAGTTCCTCACAGAGGTTTGCACTTTTATATACTGCTGTGAGGCTTAACAGCTTTATAGTTTATAATAAGTAATGCACTTACCCTTTACGCTGCACTATTTAAACAAACGCTGAGCAAACGCTGCATGCGTGCTGATTGACACAATGCAGTATATACTTATATATATGTACAAGTACAAGTTCTCTTTTCTTTTAGATTCTCTGTTTCCTTTTCTGCTACTTCTTTCTTTAAACTTAGTACCATATTACGGCCGAGTTCCGCTTATTATTGTTATTATCATTAATAAGACACAGATTTTCACATCCTCCAACTTCAAACTAAAGCATTTATTTTATGATATAGTGCTCATGAAGACGTGTTTATTTAAAACAACAACACGGTTTTATCGTGAAAAGTTAAAAAAAATGGATACATTCTGTTGTACTTCTAAGGTTGAGCAGCATGAGACATCCTGTTGCTGTAGTACATATGTCAATGATTGCACAGCTTTGGCTTGTAGTAGAATATATGCGATTGGATTGAATTGAGCGAGTTGACCCACAATGACAGGATTGTCTAATTATGATAGTTAGGCCGTATTATTTTTATTGTTAAAAGCTTCCTCTTTCGATGAAACATGCTGATTCCCTCATTTTTCAAGTTGTAAATATTATTGCACATTATCAGAGATAAAAGGGATGAGAGAGAGAGAGAGGTACACGGAAAAATTGTGCCATGCAAGTACAAAGTAAAATTTCCAAATAATGCATTTTTAAATGCTTTTTATGCAACGGCACATTAAGATTCATTTTTTTATATCTTGGTAGCATCAGTATCAGTGCAAGCTTAATGACTAACTTATAAGTTTTGCTGACTCACTCAGAAATTGTCCGTCAAATGACAGACATCAAGCTGAGTCAGTGATAAATATTTTCGTAACTATGCAAGTAAATCATCGCCCCTTGACTAACTTTTGAAAAACGTATGAAATACAGATTTCAAAGATTTGGCTTCGGATGAATCATAACTTTATGAGCCATTATTAAGTACATATTTCCAAGGTAAACACGGGCATATTGATAACGGAAATGTCAAAAGAATTAATCTATCAGTGTTATCACCTGTAATGAGGAGGACAGACGGCTTGTAACGTGGAAGCTTGTGGACTACGGATAACTTGAAACCTTGAAGGATACTTGTGAATGCAACTATATTTATCAATCGGACTCATTTATAGTCATACATAAGCGTTATATATTGCAACAACGGTATCAGTAAAAAATAAAGACTGCAATTACAAGACTGTCAGTAGAATATGAAAATGATGATGATTTGATTTGATTGAGAATCTTTAATGAGTCTCTACAACTTTTGGATAGCTACGACACAACATGCGTTATGAATATCCTGTGCCATTAATGAAACCGTTGACTGCATAATTACGTAAAACATAGATAAAGATTTAGAGTATTCCACCTTGATAACATGGATTCAATTGACGTGACATCATCATCCCCTGTCTTAATTCTGTTCATGCACTGCTACGTTTGTATATGAGGAAAAACGAGAATGCTGTACTGCGAATACGCATGTAAGTAGGTGAGAAGGTTCTTGCATGCAAATTTTATTATACTATCGTGATTTTCATGTCGTTATATATAAACATGTAAAATGTTGCGATAAAAAGTTACTCAACAAAATCACAGGTAACGAAATCTAACGACGGCTACATCTTTCACATTGACTTTGTTCTTTCAGCTAAGCTAAAAACTACTTAGAGCTAAAATAGTATTACAAAAGAGCGCAGCACTTGTACAAATGTTTGGTTTCTGTTATTTTCAACATTTGTTCATGAGTTGTGGAGAATGTCTAGGTTGGGTTGAGTTTTGCAGATTGTTAGAAATGTTATAATGTGTGGCTTGGTTTACGTATTCAATTATTTCGGTCGGTTTCTGGTCAGCCAGGTAGTAGTATTAGTTAGTACATTAGTTCTAAAAACAGCAAAGAAGGAAGTAATCATTGCTGATCGTTAGAGAAAATATTTTAAAGAAATAATTGGTTATTAAATAATTCCTTGCAAAAGAAACATATTCAAACTTCCTAGTATATGACCAAGTACCAAGAGACGTGAAGAAAGCTGGTGAAGGTGGCCGACGATCATGTCACATGTTTTGACTATGAAGAAGGGGATCACACCGGATTTTATTGCCTAAACAAGAGTATTGACGATGGTAGAGGAGACAGCAGGTGCTTCAAATAAGGATATGAAAGTCGAATGTCAAGTGTCCACTTATCGTTAGAGGTGGTGGAGGAGGATGGGATAGCCGTGGTTGTTTAAACATTTAAGATAGACATATGGGCCAGGATTGACAAAGCCCATATAGAAGATGCAGCATCAAAGGAAAGAATGGATACTGAACCACTTACGCTGCGTTACAATCAAACAGAAAGGTTGGAAGGTACTTTGATGTTTTGGGCCTATACGCCCAGTTGATCCAACGCGATGAACGTGCTCATAAATTTCAGTTGACAAATCATAATTGGCGATCAAAGCCACCTTGGACGTTGTCCAATTCACAAGCAGCTGCTCGGCAGTTTAAAACGATTGTCGTTGTAGAGTCGTAAATTTCATC
>JAANSM010001155.1:0-20430 GCA_036850725.1 Orchesella villosa | reverse complement strand
TTCCTTTCTGTGTGCATACAGCCTAGCACAAGACCAACTTTCCAAAAAAAATTGTCATCACTCACGTGTCGGAAGTTGAAGTAATGAAGAAAACAGCTAGGTTCGACGTCGTTGAGTCGATATGTTCGTGCATATTTGTTGTTTTTCTCTCACTCTCTTGAGCAAATACAAATGCTTTTAGTTGGCGTTGGCTCTTGCACACTTTTTTTCAAGGGATCAAAGGAAAAAGAAAAAGGAAACTACTAATCACAAAAAATATAGTGGTAATCTTAGCTAAAAGCATGGATTATTAGGATGCCCTTCTTTTATTTCAATGTTCCTGCAAATTTCGGTTGCACATGCAGGTGGAAAATAATGATTGTAAACTAAAAGCTTGGCATTGATAAAATGCAATGTGGTCTTGGTCTTTTACACAACACTTTGCCTTCCCAAATCTTCCGAGAATACTCACTCTCAATCGCAATCGGCCCTAGCAGCAGTCTACCTCATTAAAAGAGATAAAATAAAACCTTGTCTAAAAGGAGAAAGGAAAAAGCTCTAGGTTACTCTCCTCTTCTCTCAATTTTCTACGTTATCCATGAATAAAAGAAGAAAAAGTTTCAGAAATCAGTGGCAAATATATTGCATCAGATCAGAACACGACCCTTCTCTCTTCTCCTTTCCCTTCTTTGAGAATCCTTCAGGGAGTTGATTTCTCATTGTGTGCTGTTCCTACACCATGCACAACTCTCCAGTTTCATTTTATGCTATTGCTATCAACTCTCTCATGCTCTCACATAGTTTTCCCTTTTGTTCCCGGGATCGGAAAGCCGAAAGATCAAGTTTTAATGAGGGATGCGTCATGCAAGCCGTGTCTCGGTTTTGTTTCGCGTTTCTACATAGGGAACCTAATAGCCTTCTCATGTATTATGCTAGAAAAATATTAGATATTAGATACACGAGACGAGATACGAAGCATGAAAGCAATGGCGTAAGCTCCAAGCTCCAAAAGTTCCAAGCCGGATATGGATAAATGTCCCTTTTTTACTCTCTATAAAGTAAAAGAGAATTCTCATCATTTTCACTCAGCCACACTCCAGTTCCGGGCGTTCGTTTGGTCACGTTTCTTGTCGAAATGGAGAAAATGGGTGCGTAATGTGGAGAATTTTTAGTGAGACAGCGAGCGAGCGAGCGAGCGGCATGGAAGGGAGGAGGGAACGAGCTACTCTCTTTTGGATTCACTTTCCCTTTCTTCCTGCTCATATTCTGGAACAATATAAGGAGAGATATGAAATATATAGAAAATTATGTAGGGAAAAAGGTATAGAATTTATATGCTGCATTTTATACATGTAGAGAAACCGGAAGCAAGTTTTTGACGTGTAGAATCATATAACGTAACACTTTTGTAAATATATAAGGAAAGCTGGAAAATGTGTGGAGTCGCAAAGCTCATTCCAAAATAGCTTCTTTCACATTTCAAGTGGAACGGGAACGGCTTATTGTGCAAGAAAAAATATCGATTTTTCTTGACAAGCAGTACATTTTCTCTCTCTCTCTCTTCTCTTCCTAAAAGCCAAGAGAGGAACATCATCATGAATACATTGTAGTTCCTAATGCTATTTCAAGAATTCCCTATTGTCAGCGAAGCTTCAACTTTTTCCAAAGATGACAAGCTTTTCGGGAATATCCAGTCGAAATTACGTGCATCTGTTCAAGGGGAAAGTTACAAAGTAGAAAGAGGGATTTCTATGCTCATGCATTCCTAAGTTTTCATGAGTTTTATTAGAATTCATGAGCTCTTACTCGGCTCAGCTCATAATTTCTAGGAGATCGCATCACCCTTGTAAGCTTTTACCAAAAAAGGGGAGCTTGTAGGCTTGTATCCTACAAGATTTTCATTTCATTTGCCTTTTCCCCTTCGTTTCTTTCCCTCTCTTGATCAATGGTTCATCCCACCATTTCATTTTCATTGCAATATCAACATAATCTAACAAGGATTCATCATCATGAGGAATTACGTCCACCCATTTGATCTTGGCTATGGCTAAAATGGAAGGATCGATGCTCGATGTTGTTACTTTTATGGTTTTTATTCTCTTGTTTACCATTGTATTTGCTTTTTGCATCATTCATCAACTGAGTTGATCAATATCTCGGTGGAAAAGCTAGGCAGTGTATAGGAAGTCACCCCTTTGTCATTTTGTGTGTGATTTTAATACCATACAAGAGAGGAAGTGGAAAGAAGTCAAAAAGTTTTTAGATTGGGGTTGTCACAAAATCATGGAAATTTCTGCTTTGAAAGTTTTCACTTGCCTCTAAAATTTTTGCTGCAAAAATTTGCCGGACTATTTAGCTCGTTTTAACTAAATACACCAACCAACGACGGGCGGAAATTGGACCTGGCCGAAATCTAAATTTAACTCAAACGTTGGAAAAAATAGTCGACGTGGTAGCTCATCATTTAATAATTTCCCATATGAAAAAAGATTGATGGAAATTACGAAAAATAAACATTTAAAAATGAATGAGAAAAGAGGACCAGAACAATAGCAGCTGCATTCTCACGAAAAACTTTATCAAGAAACTTTTGACTTGAACTAATAAAAATGCACATTATCTTAAATGTTTACTCGACTCAACTCAACTCAACTTCCTCATAAAAATTAATATGATATGAACACTTGCTACTTAACTCTTTTTATTCTGCAATAAAAATGACCTCTCAGACAAACCTAAATGTTTTATGAGGTTGTGATGCGAATATTTAACGTACATAATATGTACAATATTTACTTTGTCTCAATTCGAGGAAGAAAGATTTTGCACTCGGTTGTTTATGTCAACTAAAGCAGCCGATGGAGATTGTCTTGGACTCTAATCTTTCATGAACTGCATGAAAAGATGAGTCAATACTCTTGGAGTCTTGACAAATGTAATTTGTCCTGCAGTAAATCGATATGACTCAACATTTAAGTTGCTAATAAACGTTTTAAAAGTTTTTAATGGGCTTTAAGACATTCAAATCCCAATCGTGGTAAAGTGAAAATGACTCTGTTCTCACGCTGGAAGCAAAAGTGTTGATGGTTTTAACTGTAATAATATCTGATGATTACTCACATTTACTACCTTAATCTTATGCAACTCGGTTGGATTTTGTCATTCATGAAATTTTATTTCGAGTACTTTATTATGTAGGATTACGTCATGTATGCATTTTTTGTTCTGGAGCATGCATGGGATTGGGATAAACAAAATGCAGTGGGTAATGACCATTGACCACACGTAAACTATATGCGGCTGATTCCTAAGGAACTTGTTACATTGAAGAAATACTACGCAGGCAAGAAAATTTAAATGTTTAGAGTGATCTAGTCATTTATATTGGATTTCTTATGGCAGTTTAAAAGATTAATATATTATGCAAGAGTTTGACGTTACTGATGAATTTAATGACATTAAATTAATATCGTATAGATACAAGAGCTGCAGTTGACAATAGAATATAGTTAAAATCGTGTAAGGTTAAAATATGTATTCGGATTTGTATATTCTCAAAAAAAAATCTGAAATAAGTAAACATAAACAGGCGCCTTTTAAACATGAAATCTTTCGTGTTATCACCTTAAATTAGTATTTATTTACAAAAATTAGTAAACCACCATACCACCAACATGTGCATTTAAAAAGAGTTAAACCTGCAGATGTCCTCTCTTAAAAACTAAAATTGCACCAAAAATTTACATGCTCTGCATCTGTTCTCTCTTTCCAAACTACATTTGATTCTATAGCTTCAGAAATTCAGATCGGATCAGAAACAATAATATTCTGTAACGGTTGACGTTTTGACCAAATGTGCGTACATCTGTCATATCCTCTCTTACACTCACCCGTATATATACATACTTTTGCTGATTAAACCATCCTGATGAAGAGCGAAGCCGAAGGACATGTGTGCCTAAAAGAGAACATACGTACGTACGTTTATCCACATCATCTACGTCCATATGCACGTAGAACACATGACTCTTTTTACAATTTTAAGTAATTGTTATAGCTGATAGAAAGAAGTGAATGGTTAGCATAGCGTTTTCCCAGTGCCCAGGATCCAAAGACTGACTCTCAAAACACACATGCCACTATATCTATCCCATGCTTTGTTGCCTATTAGCAACCCATTTTCAACTTTCAAACTAACAACGAAACAGCAGTCTGACCAAAAAAAAGTTTTTCATTCATTTTATGATGCACCTGACCAAGGTGCTTGATAAAAATATCCACCCTTTTTCATACTCTCTTCACATCATATCACACTGCAAAAAAAATTACCCTTGTTTTTGAGCCTGCTAGACTGAATCTAATAACGAAATACCAAAGCGATAAAATCACAATGGAAAAGGACACGATGGAAATGGAGAGCTGGGGTTTAAGGACCCTTCTTCCTAGCCACCACCCTTCCTGCGTGATTTTAAATTGTGACAAGCAAAAAAACTAATATACAATATACACGCTCATCAACAAATCACGCATGATATATAGTATCTATGTACCATTTAGGATTAGTGCTAAATACCTACTTTTTAAGTTTTTAAATCAAATATGAAAATTGAAGTAAAATTTTTTTGAATGTTGAAACGTGTAAAGAAGCTCATTAAAACAGGATTCGAGGTTTGTCATCTAATCTAAAAATAATAAGGGAACAGGAGTCACAGTCTGTAGTTTGTCGTGATTTTGTTGAGAAATCTGTGCATTTTATTGACATAATATAAATAGGAGTTTACATGTGTACAATTTACACCAAGCGACATAGGTGGTATTTCCTATATGTACAAGCGGTGAGCAAAGCATAAAAAGTAACTCTAAAATTCAGATCCAGAACGATGAGCTGAGAGAGAGAGAATAATATTGCGTTGGAATTTGGAATGTTACGTATAAGGGAGAAAAAAATATTGTGCCTGTGGTGCTTTTGTCGAAAAGAGCCGAGCATCGAACACCATGAAAAACACGTAGACACGGCGGATATACCTAGATACCTACCAAAATTTTGTTTGTGGAAGGGATATACATAAGGTTTTTGTGAGAGTGCAGCTGGCTTAATACAGGATACGGTTTGGGTGGAGTGTTGTTCTCATTCATTCTCATCATCAAGGCAGAGAGCTGAGTATGGTTTTTGGTAGTGATGATGATGATGATGACGTTTATGCGATTCTGATTTATTTTTTGGTTCAGCAACTTCTACAGAATGATGATAAAAGGAGATGAGATATGACATACACCAACAAAATTTAAGTCTTGTATGAGTACAACGTCATAATCGTTATTGGGATGAGCTTCTTTGAATTTAGTATTCCTATTGTGTGTTTTAATACCCTATCAACATGTGTTTCCGGTGTGTAATCACATAAAAATGAATATGAGATTAATAAATGCAAAGTCAATTCGTCATTTTTTTGTTACTTCTTGACAATATTTTTTGTCAACTTTTCTTATTTATATAGGGCTTTTAAATACGAGTGTTTATAGTAGTAATTTTGTCGTTTGTTTTTTGTATAATTATAACGCCGTTTTGTAAGACAACGTTGTCATTTGGTATATTCATTTTAACATAATTTGTAAAGTAAATTGCTACTTATTTGCTCGTATTTTTAAGATTTATCTACGAAGAAACGATATAATATAATATTGTACAATAAAATCACTTCTACTATTCCACTTTTAACAGTTTTTAAGTACATTTTGATAATTTTTTTAAGTACTATAATAATTATTGTGAATAGAAATACATAATACACAAGGTTAAATTTTATTTTCATTGAAAAAGAACAATTTTTCTTTGTGAGACCGGTAAAATGAACTCTTTTTTCTGGACAACAAAAAAAAATCTTTTTATATATATTATTTGGAGAGAGATCAACCAAACAAAATTTTTATCTTAATTTAATTAATTTACAAGTGTATGTGCAAAAAAACCACGCTTTTCACTATCTGCATTAAAATTTATGTACAAAATGAAACAAAAATTCGTCTGGATTGTGCCTTTACGCGATATAGATTTTTTAAGTAAAAAATCATGTCGCAGTTTCCTTATCAAACTAAATGGTATTAACTAATCTTTTTTTAACTACATTATTTGACACATGCACCCGAGAAAAGAACAAAACAAAACAAAATTGTATGTGTTTCTTATGTAAATAATGCACTGGGGTATAATATGAATAGAATACAAATAACAACAAAAATTTACAAGGTTTTTTCTATATAGTAAATAATATGTATATATATATATGAATCACAGACACAAAATGTAACTATACAAAAAAAGTAAATTTATCCAAGTCAGTAAAAATTGTAAATCATCATTTTTCTTCCTGTCTTTTTTGTCGACCTGCCTGATTTGTTTTAATTTAACCCCTTTTCTATTCTCATCTCTCTTTTTCTTTTTCTCAAAAATCTTCTCATTTTTTAGGAACTTTTTGCAATTTATTCTTATCAGCCCACCAACATCGTCAAGATGGATGAAACAAGAGACCCTAAATCACTTTGATTGACTCATTACACACAAGTTGAAACAGGATAATTGGGCTCAAATTCCAGTGTAATTTCCCATGTCAAAGACATAGCTTTTTAGATTACGCTTTTACACGAATTTTCTGTTCTATTCAGAATGTAGGTAAGTGGATTAAAAGTACAACAGAGGATAGAGATCGAGAGAAAAAGAGAAAGAGTTGACGCATGACGTGTTGTTTTTGGCTTGGGCTATGAGTTCGACATGCAATGTTGCATTAGAAATTGTAACCTTTTTCACTTGGTTGCATATCAAAAACTCCATATCGATCGATTAGCCCAAGTCATGCTGGCGTCTCCTTTAATTATTCAACATCAAGATGAGTGAAACGGTAGTAAAGTCATGCATTTTCCTCTTCTTCCAAAATCCAATGCAATTCCAAATTCCAACTGTTTTTGTACAAATGTAAGTTACACTTTCGTGATGAAAAACTTTTCCCTCTTTGACTCTCAAATAGAATGACATTACGTTGCATTTTATCATCTAACTCTCTACCATTCTGGTTTAGTTTTAAGGAATTTTTTTTCTCGTCAATTTGTGTATTTTTAGGTCTCTTCTCTGTCTTCTTCCTCTTTTTCTTTTTAGGTATTTACAGGCAAATATACAAATAGAAAGGGGGAAACCCTCTACACACACACAACGTTGCTCTTCACACTTGATGATAATTCTTACACATTTCATTATTTACTTTGAAAGCATAGCACATTCAAGATGAACAAGAGAGATGTTAGAATTTCGTTGTCTCCTCCCGGCACATCGTCTTCTCTTCTCAGAAAACAATTCCGTTCCTTCATTTCTTCTCGTTTTCTAGCAGGAGACAGGTCTTGTGTCAACATCAGAGGAAGGCGACTTATCCATCAATTGTGGAATCTGTTAGACAGGAGAGAAAAAGAACAAAAGAAAAAAAAATGTCATTAGTACAAAAATCTACCACAAAATTTAATGCTAAAATAACCTCTACTACTGCTTAAAAAATGTATGTAAATATATACCTAACGACTTGCAAAAAATAAATTTGTTTTAGCCAAGAACAACCTTAACGCCGAGTAATAAATCATGTTTCTATATTTCAATGATACTAATGCCAAAGCTAAAGCTAAAACTAACTCTTGACTCGTCACAAACGAGAGAATTGCACGGAACTATTTCAAATACGAAGGTTCTTTAGTTATTTAGCTTGACTTCCACTTCACTACTTCATCAATCCATTTCATCTCATTTCTTTCAAAGTTTCGACATGAAAAGGAAGCCGTCTTAAGCATTATTTATTCACAGAGAAAAAATCAGGTACAATGAGAAACGAGGGAGAATGCTAATTACTATTATATACTTATTTACTTTTCGACTTTTGGTCGTGCTATTCATTCATTTTAAGATGGGAAAACTGAAGTCACAAAAGACATCATCTTATATATATTTGCTTTTCTCAGCTGCAAAAAGTCATTAAAAAAAGTTTTAACTTTGAAACAAAAAGCAAATAAAGAAGGGGCTTTTGTAGAAGCCTAACAAAACATAAAACCCACAAAGCAACCAAACCAAACCTCCTCCTTTTGCTAAGAAGACAGATTAACTACGTTCATAAAAGCGTTAATGACTGAGCCGCCATTAAGATTAGATAATAAAAAATGGGATGAAAAAAGTTAAGTTTATGCATACCTTGATTTATGTGGAGAGAGAAGTTAGGAAGAAGAATGAATATTTAGTATTGAAGCGGAGTTTTTTAAAAGGAGAAGCGAAGAACGTATGAAAACATCATAACATTTTCAATACTTTTGACTTTGACTTGTAAAAAAACATGACGTGTCGTGTTGTGTTGTAATAATCACTAGAAGAAACGAAATCAGTCATCCACTTCACGTCACGTTGTTGATCGTCACGTTGAAGAGAAGAAAAAAATGGAAATTTAAAATAGATTAGGAATGAAAATTGTTGGTTAAAGAGGAGGAGCAGAAGAAGAAGAATTCATTGTCGGAAACGCTCCTGGATTCCAAATCCCAAAGAAGGTGGAAGAGAAGAGCAGAAGTAGAGTTAGGAGCGGCAGATCAGTTGATTATATAGAAAGAGAAAAAGAGCAAAAAAAATTTTTGTTAGTTATTTTTTAAATTGATGTTATATTTAATTGTCAGCACAATGAAAGTTTTCGACCTGTGATTAACTTAAATTTAAAAGTTTTAAACTTAAAAAGCTGAACGGCGTCGTAATTTTTCTTTTCTAAAATTAGTTTATCAATATGAGAAATGTTTGCGCAAGCAGAAAAAATCTAAAGCATCATATTGCATTGTTGGTTTTTTTTCATTCCGTTTCAAATTTTAAAGTGTGAAATTCCTCCACATGCTCAAGATGAGTATAACTGAAGAGGAAAAATAAGTAACAGAAATAGAAATGTCACAACCAGATTTTTTTTTCAACTTGTGCGTTATCTTGATCCCTTCTATCCTTCCCATTTCTACCATCTACATAGAAGCAAAGCTGTTTTGTCTGCTAATCTGAGATCAGCTCACACATTGCGTAACAACTAAAAATCAACAGTTTCAATAGAGCGAAACATTTTTTCCCTTGATCGCTATGTGTGATCTTAAGCATTTTCATTCATGCTTTACTCATTCAAACTCAAATTTTTTTGTTATGTGTAATTTCCCTATTCAAATTTTCAAATACGAGCAAAAAATTATTGTAATACTAAAATCCCTTTTCACGTTTCAGACCGGTGGTAGCGCGACCTCCCAAAACTGAACAAAATATATTTCTTATCTGATTGAACCCGAAATTATTCCAATGTATCTATCACAAATATGTTACAAATAAGTCACAATTATCAAATTTTCTTGAGAATTTCTTACAAAATCACTTGTGTTTTACAAAACCACCACCCAATTTTAATTTCAAATGAGGTTCATCCTCCTAAACTTTCCACGTTGTCCGAATTTTAATAAATTTAAAAACGTGCCAAAATCCTACCATTGCCCAATTCTACTTCAATATATGCATTTATTTCCAATCATGCACGTGTACAAATTATTACGCTATCATATTGTGTGGCATTCACATCTTGTAACTTCATCTACACGGCGTCAAAGCCAAGCATAGCCGTACAGCCGTCTGAAACGATCAATCACATAGCATCACACTCGCATCACACTCGCATCGCAATAGCCTGTCTCCCTCTCATTCTCATTTCTATCCTCTTTTTTAACAACAATATTTTTCCTTGGATAAAGGCCGTTGCTTGTGTTCAATGTATTCATAATACAATATTTTTTGCAACATCATCAGCATCGCCATCCCCGCCAAGCACACCATTTCATATAATATATCTTGAAGATGAAGATAAATTATATTATTATTATTATTTCTTCACATGAGAGCCAGGTGTGCAGAATATTTTTTGTGTAGTGAAAGTCTTGTCACATCCACAATAATCCACACAATCCACATCTCCTCTCTTCTCTATACAGATTTAAAAACTTTAAAAGCCTCAGCAGCCCCAAAGGCACTTAAAAAAGAAGCAATGTTCACGATTCACAACCAAACACACCAAGTTAGAGGAACGGCACGGCTGCGCGTAAGAAACCCAAACGTAGAAGAAAAATATATGGATATATCCTTTTGCCTTGTAGACTTGTAGCTTTTTAGCCTCCTCTCTCGCATCTCTCGCTCCTTCATCTTTTTAAATGTTTGCAGCTGTGTGTGCTATTTCCTTCAGAAGGAGAGAAACTCTCTCAAACCAATTCTACATGCTCATACAACTCTTCATCTTCTACCAACAACAACCAACACTCTTCTCTATCCATAATGATGATGATGGTGATCATCATAATAATATGGTTTCAGGCTGATCTCCTCTATCCTCTATGCCTCTATTCAACTGCGTCTCTAACATTATTACACACAATTTTTTTTGTTTACAACACGGATTTTTACGTGGATATATTCACTATATCTAGGTAGATATATGTAAGTTTATGCTAAGCATTTATGTTTAATGCATAACATTACATGGAACGAATATATATATCGTCGTGTATACCCATAAAATTGCAAAATAAGAAGAAAAAAATGTGTTTCACAACAACAATGTAAAATAGGAATTCTTGACAAAGTCACGTTCTCCCCGAGACTTGTAAGAATCTGTAGTGGTTTTGATCATGGTGAGGAGGCTGATGATGTGATGTGTGATGTGATGATCATGTTCGTTGTGGATTTGGAGTGGAGAGCGTATCGAATAAGCCTATGAATCATAATGATACTCTCAGCTCATATATAAGGAATGCATTCTATGGCATTTTTCATTTATCTGCATAATATGTTTTTTGACTAGTCTCGACGTCGTTCATATATGCAAGTGTTACAGAATTGGTTAAAGGCTTCGAGACACGACATTGCAATCTCCTTCTGAATAAATGAGAAATATGCATACTGACTGGATTTTCGATTATAAAAAAATAATTTCAAAGACATTCTTTTTCACAAGTCCATTCAACCGTTGCATTGAAGCAGTATAACCAAAAAGTTAAGAAAAAATGGATTAAATTCGTTTTTGTAAAATTTCCCATTAGTTCCCCTCTTGCTTCTTTAGAAGACTTTGTAGATATATTAATCAATGGAGTGGAATTGCCTCTATATTTTTTTTTATATTTTTGTAAGAGGTTTATTGAGAATCGTGAGAAACCTCTTGAAGAAAAATATGTGTAATGGGGAAAAGAGGAGCGTTTAGATAGGAAAATCGTGATCAGAATCAAAAGACTTTAAGACGTTCAACGTTATAGTATTTTTTAGGTATACAAAATATCCTTTCAAGCTATGACTCATGATATTGGCATTAAGAATCCTTTTTTATGTGTTCAGGACAAAATAGATGGAATAAGAAAGAAATGGTACCCAAGGGACTTTTTAACGTTTTGATTCCCATTCCTATTTAGTCTTTTCCCTTCGTCTTTTACAAGTCCATTTTCTTTTTGACTTTTTGGGTCGTTTTTTTAATACGATAATACCATTCAATTCCCTACCGTAAATGCAGCCGCACTGCACATGTGTCATGATGACGTTCTCTCCTCTCTTCTCCTTCTCTTGCAAGAGCCCATATGGTCAAAACCGCAGATAAAACCGGAACTGAGTGAGTTTACAGAGAATGAGCCATGAATAAGCTGAGTACCGTCCACTAAAAGAGTGAGTTTGGTTACTTAAATTCTACCTAATCTTTCAGCTGCAAAGGAGAATATCATTATCGTCGTCACCATCTACCTACCTACCTTTTAAAGGGAAAATATGCACGTGTGCTTTCCAAACCCTATTGTATTCCGTATAAAGTCAAAATCAACCAAACCACCAACTCACCAACGGAACCGCATATGAAAATATAAAACCATTCTTCTTCTCAAGAAAATTTTTGGCTTTATAACCGTTCTACGTTCCATTTTCAATTTTTCCTTAGAGTAATTCTAATTCAAGAACAAACCAAAACCAAATAACCAAGTGTTCTATAGCCCAGCTTGGCAAAACTGACCATGACATGAGATTGATTGTATCTTGTGATTATTATAACCAATCAGTCACTCAGAAACTCACTACGCGGTGTCAAACTCATTCATATGCACATCTGTCTCCACTTAACGTACTACAAAATTACAAACTACTACGCAATTCCTTTCCTCTCTCGTAAATCCCGTCATAAATGATTAATGCTAAATGTTACCAAGTGTTTCTGATAATTGCCCCCTTCTAATTTGGTTTTATATAGCTAAATGCATATTATTGTTTTCCAAAAATCCAGATTTTTGAGTACACATGCACTTGCCCTTTTTTTGAGGACATTGAGTGCAGATGTTCAAAGCCGGGCTTGGTTCATCTCACACGACTTCTTATCTTCTCTTGATAAGCTTGTACTTTGTTTAAACTCAAACATTTTAACCGAACACTTGCATCATTTTATATATTATTAGGCTTTCTTATCATTATTGTCAAACAAGCAGATTTATTTATGACTGGCGTTTTACTTGTCAATTTTTTTTTGATTTAGCCTTTCAAATGAACTGATCTGAACTCAACACAAACCAAACCAGTATGGATGAGTATTAAATGTAAATGATATACAAAAATAATACACCACAATACAACCACGTCGCATCATCATTACTCCATTTTATACCCTTTTTTTATAATGCAACTTGACTTGTTACTTGTTATGTTTGTGTTTGATTCCGATAACTTTTTTTTGACTGCGATTGGAAAATCCTTTAATTCAGTTTCGGATTTATTTTTTACAAAAAGCAAAGCCAGTGCAAATTCCAATACATTTACAAACATGTTTTGAGTGGTTGACCATCTGCGTTCGTACCCATAAAATACAGAGAGATAGGTGGATGTGGATTGATAGGAAAATACAAAATGTACATAATATACAACATAGCATAACATAACAACGTAGAGTTATTTTGCAGATGGTCAATGAGTTTTTGGTATGCTAAAATTTATATATATGAGTTTTTATGCTGACCAATATGGATGAGCTAAAAGCTAACGTAATGCTTAGCACACAGTTGTACATCCTCATCATCATCACCACCAAGTGCACAAAATATGACCTCGACTGACAAGATGAAGCGCAGCTGCATGCACTGAAAAATATAGATGTTCATCATCCTCATCATATCATCATCGCATCACCATTCTAATCAACATCATCATGTTGATTCTCTTATAGTATTTTAAAGTATTGCGAAAAAGGATGCCACTTGTCTCCTTGTCTCACTACTCACCAGAGATTTTTTACCACCTCATTTTATATTTCACTCTTTTTGTCACCCACCCTCACGATCCCAATCACAATCATCATCATTTTTCTCTCTCTCATCTCATTTTATGCCACTTCCTGATTAAAGCAAACAAAAATCCCTGGCTCTCAATTCTCAATGTACAAAAGCGAAAAATACAAAACATGGTTCCACTCATTTGTTCTTTGTAAAAGGATCGCTCATCTTGCTGAAAATTGGATGCAGGTGCGCAAGCTCAATTTTTTTTCAACCCCCTTTTTTCATCTTGTTCACACAGTGTGAGAAGAGCGAGAGAATGAATGACTTTGCCAAAAATTAGAGTGTACACAAAAATTTGTAGTGCTACTGCTGCTTTTCTGACCTAAAAAGCAAACCACTTTGCAGTGTTTTTTTTGCAAAAACGAAAAGAAAAATTTATTTTTATTTAGTTTTAAAAATTTATTTAGATGCGAGCATCTAATACACTAAGGAAATATGATCTGCAAGAAGTAAGTAACTTTTATGTGCCGTAGATTTTTTAAACGACTTGCGAATTTTACAATTTTTTTAAATTAAAATTAAAGTTACGCGACAAGAAAGTGAGATAAGTGGCGTTTAAGATGAGCAGAATAGTGTTTGGTGTTGCAATTTCCTATAATAATCAGCAAGATAAGATGATGTTGATGTCAAGTAACGAATTATGATGACACAGCAAGATTTAAGATGATGATCATCATCTTTCTAGCTTCTGTAATGACCAGACCAAAAACCCAACCACTATGAAGCTGGTTTACTATGCTGTTTTGCAGGTAAACGCATTCGCATCTGCAAGCGAAAAAGCTGTCATTTTTTGTTGGTTTTGTCTATGTCGTCATCTCACAATCATCATCATCATCAAGGAGAAGAGTGTGCAGGTGTCTTTTTGCAACATTTTTTTCTAGGATTACCCCATCATTTTATCCATTCATTACTCAGTATGTTCACAAACATTCACCACATCTGTGCATTTTTATCCTACAGGCAATTATATTCCTTTTAAATTATCTTTATGCTGAGATTGAGATTGCCTGTTGTTTCTAGCTAAAAGCCTACAACCTTAGCCACCAAATTTAATTCGTTCTCAAGAGAACTCTCAGTTTGAGCTGTTCACACGGGAAAAATATTGCGGTGGAGTTAGATGGTGAGAAAAAAAGTATATTTTTAAAAGTTTTCCTTCCTCTCGAGCTCTCTTTAACTCGCTCCGTTCCAATAAACATTGTGATTCCCATTGTTTTGCTGGGAGTGGAACGACGTCGGAGTTATTCAGAATACAGAATTTTTTTTATAAATTGGCATGACGGAAGTTTCATCATCATCAACAGCTACATTACTATCACAATCATTATGCTCAACTGAACATTTTTATAGCTGACGAGAGAATTCAGAATATAACGTGTTTTTCACATATTTCATATATGTAATCTGGGAGTATGGATGTGTGAGGAAGCGAAGCAAATTGTTGAATTAGATTCAGATCAGTTAACATCACATTCTCAATTTAAAAGGAGAAGAGGAAGCAGTTGACTGTGAAATTTTTAAGGAATTCAATCTAAAACGTTATCAACTATTCGCAATTTAAATTTGTCAAAAAAGACAGAGATGTAGATTTCATTTATAAAAAAAAATCACAGCGAACTCTTTGTTAACGGCGTTGAAGCATAAAAAGCAAAAGAATGAAATGAATCTTGATTGAAACTTTGAAATAGAAAAGAAATTGTATCACATTTCCCTTATTTTCCCTATCTTATCTATTTTGGCGAAGAAACTAGATTGAAATTTGATATTAATTCTAGGTTTTGTTTTTACCTCTTGAGACGCACAACTCCCGTTGCTGATGGTATTGCTAGGATTTGAAATGACACAGAGGGGCTGTCTCTGGTGGTGGTGTTGGTGGTGGGAAGAGGAGGAGGGGGTTGTGGTAGGGGTATTCACAGATGGGGAGGGTGATGAGGTAGAGTTATTGTTGGTATTTATCAAGTTGAGGGTGATTGCTGGGTTCACAACTTGGGACATCATTGACTCCATGTCAAAGTCGTTGTTGCAGGGTGGGAGACCGAGGGTCTGTCTCAAGTCGCGGATGTAGTCAATGACGTAGGTGATCACTTCTAATTTTGATAATCTGAAGAAGTAAAAAAAATTTGGGTTATTTTAATGGACGAAGTATATTTTGTATTTATTGCTTAACTTTTGTACCGCTCAATATTTTCCTTGCAATTAAATAATTTGAATTGAAAACAGATACGAGCCAGGACGAGTATGTACAATTTAAATCGTAATAAAAAATGGTCTTACTTTCTATTTTTAGGCATAAATGGGACAAGCTCTTGAAGCTTATTCAAATATGCCTTAATTTCCTCATTTTCCTCCTCTTTATGATGATGACTGTGATGTTTAGCTTTGTGAACTTTGCCATCCCTTACTCCCCCAACATGAGCCCCATTCCCAACAGATTCAATTTGAGCCTTCATTTTTTCCCCACTTTTATATACTTTTCTTCTCAGAAAAATCTCACACAACTTTTCACAAAATTCTCACTTTATAACAAAGCAAATTGACAACTCAGCTTCCGTTTCACTTCTTCAATTTCTCAGAACAATAATTGCAAAACACTTCACAGAATTTCCACTTTTTTTCTCTCCAACAAAGAAAAACGGTGACGAGTAAAAATCTCCAAAAATATTTTGGGGATGGGCACTTTCAAGAGACGAGTCACAAAATAAGATTTATTTTTCAATAATTGAACCCAAATTTAGGTAACAATGTTCACTGCCCAAAGGTTAGTAGAAAACTGAACAAGTTGAACGTCTTAACCTCTGATTTCTTCTATGTTCCAGCTTCTCCTTTATTTTTTATGCTGAGGGTTGATGCCGATAATGATATACTTGGCTGGAATTTTTTTTCTATCTTCCTTTTTTCAGCTTATAACAGATTAGCCAACTATGTAGCAGCTTTACTCACGAGCAATGAAGCTTTCAGAACGAGAGCTAGAAGCAAACTGAGAGCTTTTCTGTTCAAGTCATTTACTATTATACTTGCCACGTTAAAAGTTACCCTGTATATAGCAATATGTGGTTGGAAATAGAGAGAGAGAGGGCTGCTTTTGCTTATTGCCTTTTCTGCTTCTGCTCAGTGCTCACAACTCCAACTTTACTTTATCCTTTTCGCTTGCTCGACACTGTACATCTGCACTTGGTCTTGGTCTTGGTTTAGGTCTCTTTAGCTTTTGCCTTTTGGTCAGATGGCTCATGTTGTGGGTAACTTAGGAGTTAAGGTAAAGGATGGGAAACACAGTAAAAGAACTCTCCACCCATGTACTCCTCTAGTACATTGGCCAGCTGCGTTCTCACACAAAAACCGTGTCTTTACGCACAAACAAATATACATGCATATATAGTGCATAGCATAGCTATATAGCTCTCCTTTCTATATATCCCGTCTCGTTATGCGGCTGCTACTTCCCAAAAAGTCAGTCGGAAGTTGCCGACAAGCATAATATTTTACTTGAACATTCCAATACTGAATACTGTCGCTCTAGTTTAACTTCTGGACTTTTACGCTATGCCTTTTTCCAACATCCAGAGAACAGGAACAGCACACCATTTTACCACCTATGTTGTGTACCTTTTGGATATTGAACATTGAACATTGAACACATGTAAACTTTGAAACTTTGCTTGTGTTCAACGCCATGACCATTTATATTCGGGGAAAAATCACAACAAAATACTACGCCGTGACAAGAGGAAGCTTTGCAGAGGAGCAGAGTGTTCCTTCTCCATTTAGTTGAGGGGAAAAGTCATCCTGTTTTAATGAGCTTTTTCACAGATTTCCACTTCCAGCCTGTCCATCATTTCGTCTAAAGAGAGGGAGGCTGGTATTTAGCACCAGATATTATGCAATGATTATATATTAACATGGGAAAATTATGAGAGTATTAGTTTTCCCCTTAAAAAGCTAAGGCTAGGGTGAACGATGGGAAATACTGAAGCCTTAGTGGGAATATGAAGGGTCCTTCCCTAGCCTAATGCCTTAGTTTGCCCCATTACATTTTCAATTGTGATCCTAGTGATCCTGATCATATTGTCCAGAAAACTAGGGTGAACGATTCTTTTTGCAGTGTGTGAGAGAATGAGAATGAGAAGGGAATCAAAAGGGTAGTTTGTAGTTTTGTATTTAGGTTTTTATTTTATTATATTTTAAGCACCTTGCTCAGGTGCACACCGTAATGAATGAGAAATGAAAACATTTTTTTCTCGGTCAGCTGCTTCTCTCGATTCTCTACCCGCTTGGAAGTTTTGACTGCATTTTCCCAATGAAATTTTCGAGCCTGGCATATGTTTCCGAGGTAGAGAGAGGAAGGAAGGAAGAGAGATGTGTGATGGGAAAGCGGTTTGTTGGCCATTCACTACATTAAATAGTAAAAAGGGTCATGTGTGCAATGTGTGTGTGTGTGTGTTTATGCGCAATGCGTATGTTCTCTTTGAGGCTGAGCCTCACACATGTCCTTCATTCAGTCCTTCATCATTGGTTTTAGCTCTGGAGTTCGGTTTAATCAGCAAATTGGGCATTGGGAGAAGAGGATATAACAGATGTACAAAAATGTGGTCAAAAAATTGAGCCGTTGGAGAATATTTGAGTTTGATCCGATCTATTTGAGTTTCTGAAGCCACAGAAGGTAAAAAAGAACAGATGCATTTGATGTAAATTATTGGGGATTGGTGAAAATTGGAAATAGCATCTGCAACTCGTTTCATGGAATCTTAAGTTTAAAATAAAAGATATAACTACGCAATTATTACAAATCTATCGTAAAAATAATTAACTTTATAGTTTTGTTTTCATTTTGAGACGTGCAAATCTAACATAAACATTGTAAAATTTATAATACCTTTGTGTTTTATGGTCGTTCTGATTTCTCAACAATTGTTATTGTTGCCATAAAATTGCACTTCATTTCCTTTTTTGAGAAATGTCTAGTAAAGACTACTGGAGACGTTGGGGAAGAGACACAAGGCGTGTACATAGTCATAATCTGTTCTGGCGACGTTTTCAATGACCCCCTGTAGGGCGACGGTCACAAAGGCTTGTATACAAAACTTACAAAAAGTACAAAAAGTTGAACCCATAAACTTAACACTTACAATTTACAACTGTCTCGTATTCCGTCATCCTTTGTTAGTGAGAACTCTGACCAGTTGGTTGAGCGGTAATAAATCAAAGGCGTAATGACAAGAGAGAAGACGAGAGCGTGTGGACAACAGTTACAGAAATGATTGCGTATTTCGTAACAATTTATTATTAGTTTTTAAAAGTTTAAATTTAAGTGATATCAGCTATTTCAAAACTTGCGTTTTGATTGTTTTACTGACTACAAAATCCGGTTAAGAAACAATCTAATATTAAAGTTAATTAACTGTTCTCCGCTAATTTTTAAACGGTATTTAAACCATACAAAACGTTCAATACCCAAACTTTGCCGCTTGATCCATTTATTTCTTCTTCATTTCTGAAAAAATCCATATCATATCTAACATCCCTTGACAGTTTTGCACATGTGGCTTTAATTTTCAGCACATTGAGTAGCATGCTTACTTAACTTTCATGACTTGTGAGCATAATAATATGTATGTTGCGTAAAAATCTGTAACACACACCTATTTTTTGTAAGCTATTCCTTTTTCAGGACTCCCTCTGCCTCTCTTTCTACTTCCAATTCTAACATCCGACTTCACCCGATGTTTTCACGGAACATTATTCATTCATTCATTATTACCATTACACACTCTTACCAAACTACTTATGTCCTCAATTTTCTTCCATTAGGCAAAGGTTGCGACATGTGTTCACTTTTTAATTTGGAGATTTATTAACCCATCATGTTAAAACTTGTCAAGCCATTTGCTGGCTCCGAAAACGGGGAGAAATCTGGGAGTCAAATTTAGCCACATGGAAACTCTTTTTGACCATCTTGATGATCATTATCATCGTGTATGGTCTTGACTCTTGAAACTCTTGAGATTCTTGAAAGGAATGAAGCAATATATGCATAATTGGAAATGCAATGCATACAAAACGTTTTGAAAAAAGGAGAGATAACAGATAACTCCTTGAAGATAAACCCGTTCCTTTCCTTTCTTATCTCTTTGTGAGTCAATAACCATGAAAGGATATGGGTGTAAAGTTTTGATTGTGAGTTACGGTTGACCTCAATGCCACTCCGTTGAATAATGAAGAAATACACTTAGATTTTGATTTTCTAATTCCGTCACAAATTCATGTAAAGGCTCAGATACCCAATGGATACGCATATATCTAAACTTCTTTCTCATTTCATGCTCTAAATAAGTAAGAATTTATTGTGCTTCAATATCAATGAGATTGCAACCAGCAAAGAAAGAATGTAGTGTCTAATTCTGACGTCGTTTACTAATATTTTTAAAACGAAACTAAATTTATATTGTAGAAGATATCTCGTTTAGCTTCAGTGTGTAGTGGATTACTCGATTTAAATTGCATCAGTTTAAAAAATATTTTATTTCATAAATGTAACAATGCATTTTCAATGATATTACTTCATCCTTCTGCAATCCGTAACTAAAATGTTATCCAACTCGATGACAGAAAACAGAAGAGCTTGTCTTCCCCACTGTGAAACATGTAGACTGAAATGGATCAACACAATAATAAATTCATATTAAAATATATTAAATACACTTCAATTTGTCATCAAACAACTGATAAAAAAAGCTTTTAAAATCCAATGATTTTTTTATTTTTATATTTTTATACTGCACTTGGATATTGTCAAATCTCCGCAGACAAGCAAAGCAGTACCAATGTACCAGTAGTAAACCATATTGTTTATGACAAGCAGATGCCAAAAACTCAGATACAAAATGCAGATGTACTCGACGTTTCCCAGAAGCATGCCAGAATAATAAATGAAGGAGAGAAGCAATATATGCAACAGCAAGAGAGCACATTGAAGGAAGTCAACTCAATATATTAATATTGCCAATGCCAATAATCATGTTCAATTTCCAAACCTTGAATCATCATGATCATCATTATATCTCAGCGTATTACAAAATTGAATAA
>JAANSM010001154.1:0-20444 GCA_036850725.1 Orchesella villosa | reverse complement strand
TCGGTGGTGAAGAATAGCATCAACATAATTGCATATTTTCAAGAACCTACCTAACCTAATTCCAACCTAGTCATTAAATACCAACGACCGGTTCCAATTGAATCTCTAATTCACACTACGAAACCAATACACGACGTAACCTGTGTTCCCACTTAAGCCCTTACAAAAATGCGCAGTTATGTCGTACAAAACACTGAACTGATAACACTAAAACATACATAACATGCTCTTCAGAATATATAAAAGAACCATGTTGTAAATGCTAAACACAAAAGACATCTGAAGCAACGATAACAAACGGAAAAAGAAAAAAAATAACTGATAAAGAAAGAAATAAATGAAATTAAAAGGTTACGAACTTGGTCCAAAGACAACACCTAGGGCAAGGTTGGTGAGGGGAGCAGCCCAAGGGAGTGTGGGCGCATTAGTTGTTCTGATGTGTATATGATTTCCCGCATCAGTATTCCCTACACTTTCATTTCGTCCACTACTAAACGGCCACCAGTCTAAAGCATAAAGAGACATACACAAAAACGTTCATGCAATGTACAGATCGTGCAATAATCAATTAAATTTTATAAACATTCAAACAAACATCAACCAACTGAAAAACAATTTAAACGGAGTGCAGGCTAATAAAACGTAATTCCAAACACAAAACAAAAAAACAAAATAAGGAGAGCTACAACGAAGAGGCATAAACCAGTATCAAAAACATAATTTGCGTAAAAACACATGCACAAAAAAATAACTTCAATATTATGCACTTTTTTTAGCTCGTGACTTTATCAACGATACGGACGGAAATCTATTAATATTTACAGCAGTAGAAGATGTACTTTTCATTAGCTGGTCCCTAGTTTCTACCTTGTTAATATGTACTCATAAATTGGAATGTATCAGTCTTCACAAGGAAAAGACTGATATAAGAATATCATTTAGAAATGGACGAAATGCATATTCATAAAACAGCACACACGCAGTCACGATTTTGCAAACACAATTACCATGAAGGGTATTGTACGTTCCCTTTGTAATCCGATGCAATAAGTCATCTGATATTTCTGTTGATTGGCCGACCAAATTGTAGCAGACATTAGGAGCAGATGTAGATCTCTCTCGCTGTCCTAATGGTGGAGGGTGATCCTTACGGTTATATTGTTCCGTTTCATCGGGAGGAGATAAACTCAGTTCTGCGGCTGGCTCTATCGTTTGAGCCAATAGCCTAAATAATAAAAATAATGGAGATGTTGCTGCATTGCATTGGAAAATAGGTCCAGTGACCAGAATTTTTTTTTGCATTTTGTTTTTGGTAAACCCGCATTAAACTCACGTTTGATAGTACATATGCTCCATTCTAGCATGCTGACAAAGTGCTGGTACATTACCAGCACATCGCTGATGAAATCTGTAGCCACAAGTGCGACAGTAGAAGCCTTGAAAAAGTAGCCTTCTACAACACTCGCAATACACCAAAGAGAAAAAAGTCTTCCGAACCTGTAAAATATACCCAAAGGAGAGAGTTAGGTTTGAAAACTTTGTACCTGTATGTGGGAAGGGTTAATCAGAGTCGATTGAACTGGAAAACTCACAAAATTGTGCGATATACTGGTTGGAATAGGGAACTTTTCTAGTATCTCTACTCTTATTTCTTCCCCTTCCAACTTCGAAATATCAAGGTCCCATGGAACTTGCATCTGCTGTAGAAACAATGGAAACATTTCTCATTAGTCAGATTAATTTTTGGACGATATGTTTTTCTAGATATAGTTTTAGACCTTTTTTCTCATCCGTATGTTAATACTTACGTTGGGATTGGAATTTTTGTAAACTGCACACATTTCAGGCGTTAGCTTTCTCCGCTTCATTGCTTTATCCAATGCCTCACGTACTGTTTGACCAGGTCGAATCTGTTGTTAAAAAATTATAGAATGTAATACTAACTGTTCCTTCCAGTGTAGCACTATCAATGCAGCAGAGGGTTGCGTGTAAACTAACCTGAACTGATGTTCTTTGTTGATTAGGTAAATGTGCACGAATCACCGATTTCATCTCATCCGTATGTTCGTACTTACATTGGGATTGGAATTTTTGTAAACTGCACACATTTCAGGCGTTAGCTTTCTCCGCTTCATTGCTTTATCCAATGCCTCACGTACTGTTTGACCAGGTCGAATCTATTGTTAAAAAATTATAGAATATAAAATACCAACTGTTCCTTCCAATGTAGCACTATCAGTGCAGCAGAGGGTTGCGTGTAAACTAACCTGAACTGATGTTCTTTGTTGATTAGGTAAGTGTGCACGAATCACCGATTTCATTGGGGATCTTGGGGACGGCCAATCATCCGCAATCGGATGAAAACCCACATCTTCCGGGACTATTCTCCCTTGAGATGATTTCAGCTGAGGAATGCTCACATCCTTATTAATCGTTTCATAATGAAGCGATATCTCCTTCAGTTCCTGTCGCAATCGGATGAAAACCAACATCTTCCGGGACTATTCTCCCTTGAGATGATTTCAGCTGAGGAATGCTCACATCCTTATTAATCGTTTCATAATGAAGCGATATCTCCTTCAGTTCCTGCTCTTTCTTCTCAAGGTCATGTAGTTTTGTTGTCAGCTCAGAGTACTCTTGAAGGTACATATGAGGTGGATCTTGAAATCCAGCAAATCGTTCGTTAAGAGCATC
This sequence comes from Orchesella villosa, assembly GCA_036850725.1. Taxonomy (NCBI): domain Eukaryota; kingdom Metazoa; phylum Arthropoda; class Collembola; order Entomobryomorpha; family Orchesellidae; genus Orchesella; species Orchesella villosa. The sequence goes on along the minus strand of JAANSM010001154.1, from coordinate 17,750 downwards.
TATATTCTCTTTCGTCAGTCGTATCATGTTCTGAATATTCCTTAGCTGGAATCATTAAATAAAAGTTTACCATCTCAATATTTCAACTAGGATACGTAGGCGTTTTCAGCTCCTAATAAATTCATTACCTCTGCCTCAGGGGTTCCTCCTCCCCCATCCACAATGACGGTACCCATTGTTAAAATGAAACGGGATTCAACTAGAATAATTTAGTCTTTGAAAAAGTGTGTGGGCTGGCTACTTAAAGTCAAATCTGTACTTTCGATCTCACTATCGATGAAACGCGACATGATTTATAATGCCCCAAGTTGCTGCAACAGACATCCTTATTTTGACATTCAACTGAGTTTTAGCTGTTTTGTAATTAGGAGGTGACCCAAGGTATAATAACGATCACCGCTGAAGCAGGGATGAAGATATTGCGACGGCAGAGACAGTTAAACTTTGACTCGTCTGCGTTGGACAACACCATCACATCACGAACACCCATATAAAGTTTGGAGCAAACAAGAACAAAAACAAAAATATATTATTTCATATTACATCAACCAAGACATTACTGACTCAATGAACTGAAGTAGCTCAAAATGCATGCATAAACACAATTAAAGTGTTTCACAAAGCTACGTTGCAGAATGTAAGTATTGCCCCAAAGGGAAAAAGCATTAGTATGGTTATGGTTAGCAAGAAGCTAATCTCAATTACGGAATGAGGCACGCATACTTGCCTTATCAAAAGGCATGTGTTATCAAGAGCACGGGGTGTGTTACTCAGTAGAGCTTTGACAGTCAAAACAGATACCGTGCCGTGTCAATGGTAGAAGACAGAGTCTGTGGAATTCCTACTGGATAATCAATTGCAATGTTTGCACATGATTTTGCGATAACAAGATTTTGATACAAAATTAGAGTTGAAGTCTGACGCTGTGTGCGTAATCCAATTCATTTGCACTATTGTCCACTAGTTAAGTTATCATAGGCCAGAGTTGAACCAAAATCAACAACTTTTGTTCCGCAAAAAAATGTACGTATATTAGTATTACATTTAACTGTCTATAATATATTGCTTTCCTCGTGTCTTTAGATTACGAATGATGCGATTGCTTTCCGTAAATATAGTATTTTAACTGTAATTTCCAGATGCAGTCAAAAACATTCAAATCATTGATTGATTTACGTTACTGGAAATGAGGTAAAGTTGAAAGTAAAATACTGGTTGTAGGCATGTAGACTTTTGTATACGTATAACGGTTTAGGCAACAGTGTTGTCTTTTATTGTCAAAGTTTATTGTATTGCATGTTTAATGCAGTGATATTAAGTATTGCTTTCGTAGTTTTAAGGTATTTGTCGGTATTACGGTGTCGGAGAGAAGGCATTAAGTGAAACGGGCACTATTATTCACAAACCACTGAATCTTTTGACAGTTTAAAGGCTGTTCTCGCAGGCATTAAACTATATTAGATGATGTAAGTTTCCTACAAACGGCGGCGTTTTGTCTTTTTTTTCTATACGTAATAAGCTGCGTATTATTTGTTTGAAATCGGCAGTGAGAATTATTGCATTTAGGTAAAGGTTTATTGCTTTACTTTCTTAGCTTTATTATAGGCATATACTTGTAGTTGCCAGGATTAAATATCCCATTTATTGTTGAGTAAATTAGGTCATTTTGCACGCGGAGTGTTGACGTAGGATATCTTTATCCCAAACACTTGGTTCTTTATTTGGGGCAACACACTGAACACTATTAGAATACTTCATGGCATTTTCAACAAAATCCGACTGTTTCGAAACGAATATGTCATTCTAAAGTATGTCTTTTCTTAGTTCCAGTTCAACTTCCGTAGCTTACATCCCTTAGCTTCAAATCTGACTTATAAAACTGTTTATACCGAAAAATAATGAATACATTGTCTTTGTTTGCGTCTCATCACGTCATCACCCATCTTCCATCTTACATCTCATCTCAAAATTAACCTAAACCTAAAACTCTTGTTAAATAAACACTTTCATTCATTTCGCTCCTGCTGTTTGTACTCTTTCCCGAAGTTATTTTTCATGTTTGTTCAACTTAAATTGCGATCAAGCACATTACAAACTTGTCGTCTTGTCATTCGCATTCTTTTAATAAGGAGAGACATGGTTTAACAAAAGAAAACGGACTTTAAAAGGAGAGCCATTATAATTCCAATCACAAATTCACAAAACTACGCATACAGAAAGACACAAGCACACACAACATTAACTCTTCACATTGTGGCATTGAGGTTCTAAAGTAGTGAATTGTTTTGAGCTTTATTACAATACAATACGCAGTAGAAAGGAACTAAACTGTCCAAAACAAATGCCATTTTGCATAGTTAATATGCGTTAGAATTGCATAAATAAAAAAATGCAGAAATAAATGTACATTACTCTAGTACTACAATTATATTTGGGATCGAAGTGCAAACAACAGTCCGGATTCAAAGAAAATGGGAAACAGAATCAGAGGTCTTGTGTGTATCTTTTCCCTTTCTTCATGTACATACTTTGCTCGCTGTTGTGTGTTGCGAGACGAGCATATGAATTTATTGAGTTCCCTCAGGTCTTCCTTTACTCGCAATGCATGTCTAGGTATGTAACATGTGCAATCCAAAAATCCTCTTATTGCGATGCATGCTCTTCTGAGAAACATTGTGGCTCAAAAGGCAGAGTCGTACTTCTAAACCAGAAGCATTGTTAATCACTTTGATTGCCAATGACCAAAGTGCATGAGCACACTGAGGTTGCCTCAAAACTTTAAATTTGAGATTGATTTAAAATCAAATGCTTCATTTATGCATGAAATAGATTATAATGATCAATGATACTTTTCCTCCTTCAGCTTGATATAAACTATCGCGTTTCTAGTAATATTTTCGAGAAATTTCGAATTGTAAAGTGTGCAATTGTATCTATTGATGATTATCTCTATCAGAAATAAAAACGCATATATTTTCTAAGACTTGTGACGATGCAGTAAAGGGATTTTATTGTTAAAGGATACTCTCTTGTCTGCACGTTTTGAAGATTAGATGCTTTTCTGTATATTTTTATGCTAGAGAAAATGAAAAAAAATATATCTTGAGATATATGTTTTCGTTTTCAAATTTGTGTATCAATAACAGTTTTCATTATTTTTCTTCAGATTTCAATTTCATTCATGTTATTGTAGAACTACTTTTCAAGTATCTAGACAGATATGGAAGCGGAGACCTGAATCAAGGATATATACATATATGTTTGATTGCGTGTGATGGTAAATCTTCTATTACTATGTGTGTGTGTGTATACAAAGTTGCATCCCTACCTAATACAATGTTATTGAATGCGTTAGAGAGCGAAAAAATATGCATGCATGTTGAGAAGTTGGGTTACACGATACGCGATACGCATATCATAAGCTTTTGGAATAAAAACAAGAAAGATGCCTTATAAAATATGTATGTGCACTTCAAAAGTAAAACGTGTGTTCGTGTTGTACATATATATGACTTTGTGCATTATACGTATTCGACAGGAGTCTTGATCCTGATCTGGTCTCTAGACCATATAGTGCAAAGTAGCTAAGAAAAACTATATACAGCCCATAAAGGTACACATTGTAATGCAGTTAAAAATAAACAGTGGTAAACCATATGAGAAGGAAGCAGACGCTGTCGTAATTTAAAGAATGTAAAAAAAACTGAAATTCAAGCTTCAAAATATCGTTAATGTAAATTGATATGAAAATCTTTATCTGTATTCCAGGTCTCAATAAGAGATAGCGAAGGAATCTTGGTAAGTGACTTTATGACTTCCATTAGCTAATGAAGAAATGACGTCGTCATTATCATTATTTGATTGAAACTTTTTGGTAGAATTTCTCGAGTATATACTGTTTTCAATATAGCAAATTGATTAATTTTTTATTGAACTTACATACATGAAGTATGACAAACTGTTTCCACCCATACCAAATGTTGGCAACTTCCTGTTATCTCCTTAAAAGCTGAACTTTTATAATTGATTTGTATTAAAACAGTTCGGTTTTTATTAAAAATAAATGCAAAATATATTCTATTTATCCGCACCTTTAAAACGTTATTTAGGACGCAGTTTAGATTGGATACTAATTTAACATGAAAAATTTCACGATGCGATAAAAATTAATTATTTAAAAGATTGTATAATGCCTCATTATGACCTTTTTATTATCATATATATGCTGACTAATGGGATTTAATTGACATGAGCCGCTTCTGCAGACAGACACACATAGTGTTTTACGTGAGCAACATTTCTATTGAATATGATCTTTCATAATGACGGATAGAGAAGTTTGTGTGCACTTTCTGCTCACTCACACATTCCTTTCAGTTGCATTGAATTGCAATGCACAAGGAACGATGAACTAGGAAGATATGTATGTAATGTTGAGTCAACCGGTGTACTATTACATAGGCCTGTTGTGGCTTTAGTTTGTGCCAATAATGATAATCATATTGATGTTCCTGGTAGACATAAATAAATAATAATGCCAAACGTAGTCTCTTTTCTACTTCCCCTACTCCTTTATAAAAGGAAACAGGAAGACACCCACTTACTCTCATTTTGCTTCAATCAAATCGTCGCATAGCTAGTGTCATAGAATGAAAAGGAAATAATATCGGAAAATGGCATTAATTTTGTGGCTTGTCTACAAACATTCCACTTTTGTGCCTCTAAACATATTTTCATTTTATGACAAAATGATAGGTAATTCTAGTCTCAAACAGTCTAGTATATTTTGACTAGATGTTTTCATGATGAAGTTATCATTATGTAATGCTATATTGCGGCATATTTTTGTGCAAAACATAATAGTTTCGTAAGAAATCCACTCAGGCTGTTTGATATGAAACGATTGACGTAAGGCAAAGTATATGCTTGAAGCAACAAACAATAATAGATCATCGAAAACAAGTATTTGATTCGAGGACTTCTTCTTATCATTACTTATAATATAGTATATAAGATTCTTCTATCCGTCATACTCAGTATTTCTCAACACTTGAGAACTAATTCAATTTCCGATATTTTAAAGCCTTATTTCTGATTAAAGCGTCTTTATTGCTTAAGTTTATATGCTCATAGCTAAAAGTAGAGGTTGAAATAAATTTCCATTTAGTCAAGCCTTCGTATATTAATGAATGCAAACATGTACAATGTGGGAAGCAATTCTAAAGAACGGATGTGTGCAATTTATGCAACATCTATAGCCCACTATCACTCCGAATTGAATTATATCTATCTCAAATTGTGAATCTGAAGGGTTTACAAATCAGATTACGCTTTTTGAAAGCAACTAAAGAACTCTATCATTAAATGCAATTTATCAAGCTGATACAATTCATCGAACATATTAATTCAATTTTTGATCTAATGTTCCTTTCAACTTAAATGAAATATGGATATGATATTCCACCTTTTGAGGTTAGAGGTTTACATTAAAATGGGGAATGTAGAGACACACAAAAGTTGGTATATACGTTTTATATAGCATTGTCAATTGATTTTTTAAAAGTTCATCGCTTCAATTGAGGAAACTTCGTATGATATTAAATGATGTCATATTCGTTGTGTATATGTCATTTTCCTTCCTACAAAAACAGGCTTGCAATTCAATACAGCTCATAATTCGTTGTTCTTCTCTTTGAAGTTGTGTCTTCCACTCTACAAAAAAAATCCAATCGTTAAACTGCTTAATATTGTGCGCAGCAAAATTTTCATAAAATACCAAGAACTAGAGTAATCGCCATTGATGATACTCAACTTCACAAGGGCTTGTATCTTCCTATACCAATAATACTTCAAAGAAGGACTTAAATGTACATAATATTCTGTGGGATGCGAGAGAGAGAGAGAGAGACCTTATAAGAAAATAATGACAAAAACTGTGATGGAAAGGAGCAGTTCCTGAGCCCACAAAATCAATGAATGATCTACATCACCTACTGCATTGTGTCCAATTTAGGTAGAGAGAAAGATGTAGGACGGAAGATCAAATCACGTGCATGGTCGATGATGATGCTCACCCGTATATATATATACGGTAAAAGGAGTAAATACTGAACATGAGCAAAAATAGATTTCGCAAAAGACATGTACTTCATGTGGCTCTCCAGTAATTCTATTATGAAAAAAAACTCTTCAAATGAGTATATGTCCTTGTCTTCCAATAAATCTCTCGTACTTTTTTATCATCTTTACAACGAAATATTCTTAGCGGAAAAGAAGCTTCTGTTAATTATCCCAAGAAAACGTTCTTTCTTCTTCTCAGCGTATTATGTTTCATAATAAGTAGCCAATGATGCTTTCCAAAAGAGCATGTTGTACAAGTAAAGTTAGTATTATTATATATTTATTGTATGCACATATACTTATAGCTAATACTAAAGCCTAGTTTTTATCTCCTTGTTCCATTTTTTTTGAGAATTAGCCCCCGTTAAAAGGGGCCATCAAAGCGGCTTGTGAAAACGCTTCTTGTAATGCCGAATACTTCACATTGAGTCATTTGCCAGGTATTAACTATGATAGCCAACTAACAACAAGTGAAATGAGGTAGGAAGTAAGCACTAAATTCTTGTAGGCATACAACATAAGCACACTCAAGTACTTCGTAGGAAGTAGAAGTCATCAAAAATGATATGGTATTAAATGAATGCGTATATAGCAATACAAGAAGTTAAAATAGGACATGGAACTAAATAGCAAAAAAAAAATGTTTTCATTTCTTGTTGAAAATCAGCAACTTTTCATCCTAAGTTTTGTCTATTCAGGCAATATTGTAACAAAACAAATCCTTTGCTTAATTACTTACTTTTATTTCCGACAAGGTCAACTCCTAATTACTAGCTACATACTCGTAGGTACATATTATATACATCTACAGCCTCCTGATGAAAATATGTGTTTGGCGAAAAGTTTGCAAATACTTCTTTTCATCTTATACAAACTCTCTATATAAGTACAAGCTTATATCTGACGCTATGTAGCTAATTAGCTCACAATAAAAACAGAAAAGAAATCAGTTGTGGAACTAACGAGCATTCAAAGTTAACAACGCAACGGGTACTCTCCAAGCCGTTCTGTTTTCCTAAATACTGCATTGCATAGCAGTGTGTGTGTGGTGAGTACAAGTGGGAAGTAACTGGGATATAGAGTTGAGAAAGAACTTTTTAGGGTAATGACAACGACGACCATGGCGAATGCCCCATGTATCTCTCTGGTGTAAGCTAAATGCCTGTGTTTGCTATTAGAAATTGTTTTATAGTAGCTTTCGTGTTTTATAAATAGTGGAACGGGTACTCTGCTGTGCTCCTATAGAGGCAGTGGGTGAGAAAGAGTGAGGAAGAGGCATGAGGACACAGAATTCTTTTTTATTCTCTCTTTCGCTCTCTCCACTTTCTATCTCCACTTATGCCCTTTTCTCATCATATCACTGGAAAAAGGAGAAAATGCTGAAAGATGTAACTACATACGTAGGTAGTAGAGGATGAAGCTCTTTCTCTCTCTCTCTCTCTCTTTCTCTCGCTTTATGCGTCCACCAAGAACCAGTACCAACTACCAGCACATAACGCTGTATCAAACCAGCATAATAGGAGGGAGGTTACATGTACATATAATAATATAGGCCTTACATTACACTTGAAACTTTCTTTGGATGTAATATTCTTTCTCAAATGTATAAACGCTACGTACCTACCTACTCTACTCTTCTGTTCTCATCATCCCAAAAATAAAGTTCGCGGTGGGTCTACCATCAATAGCACAGCACAGCACGGGAATACACTGAAGAATTATGTAAGGCGGAGGATGAAAGCTTTGACTATACGTAAGTAGTAGTAAGTGCCGGAACAAACCGCATCTCTGAATTCTACCATCAAATTAAAAGGGACATGACCATTCAGCTATTAATGTCAAAGACGTCGTCAAGAGATGGAATTAAATTTCTAAAAGAAAATCGCGAAACTATCACTATCAATCATAAAGCCTCTTGGTCAAACTGGCTGCAGCCATTTACCAAGTTATAAACTGGTGTGTAGCCTGCTGCTTTCCCTCCAGTCACAGCTTGCCTTTTTAACAAACTAATCCAGACTCTTTTTACAGCTTTTCCCTTTTGTTATTGTAATAATTGCCGAAAAGAAAAGTAATAAAATTCTTTAGCCGTCACAACAGATAGATGAAGAGGAAATATTTGTGAGCTGTCATGCACATTATGCTTTCTCTGATGATATTAACAAATGCGTGTTTCTCATAACGAAGTTTTTTTCTTATGAAAACATATTACTCTTTCAATATAAAAGGTTACAGGGTGCTTTTCTCATTCATGGATCTTCTATTCCACTCGAAATGCCTTCCGGTAAATCTGTCATTATGAGTGGGGAAACATGTCCAACCTTTAAAAATCTTGTCAGAACAAAAAGTTATGGAGTCTTTGTTTGTGTTTGGTATTGGAAAAGGCCTCTTTTCTTAATGGGGAGACTATGTAGCAGGTGTCTTGAGGTCTCGGTCATCATTAAAGACGTCTGGTCTTGGAGAAACAAAAGAAATGTTTGGAGTACTTTCATTTGTTTCATGTGAGTAGTTTTTGGCGTGATGCGATGTGATAGGTTTCACTTAACCGAGTAGCGTAAATATTATGTAAGCAAAAATTCTGTGTACCACAAAAAGTAGGAAAAAAAGTTGGTGTGTACCATGAAAAAAAGGGAACGAGTACGGCGTGGGAATATTAAGAAATGTGGGTTTGCTGTGTGATATGATATTATGCATCATTATTGAGAACATTTTGTACCATGAAAAAAAAGGGAACGAGTACGGCGTGGGAATATTAAGAAATGTGGGTTTGCTGTGTGATATGATATTATGCATCATTATTGAGAACATTTGCACATTTTCTCACAAAAAAAAGATGTAGGCTGGTCATCACCCCGTGTGAACGTGCAGAAGAGGAAGCAAGAAAGATGAAACAATTATTATGTGACGCGTTGGCGGCAATGTTTTGTGGGTCGTTGGTTGGGAAGAATTCAAAGTATAAAAACATAAAGCTCATGAATGAATGTAGAATGTAGAGCATAATATAAAATTGTATGTAGGTAGGATAAATGTATATTATTATCAATGGTATATAATATAGTACTTCCCTCGCATTTGTCTGATCAGCTTAGATAACTGGTCTAATCTTACGTGAAAAAAGATCCCGGATAAGGATATTGATAACATAAATTAAGGTAGACAAGCGAAAGTAATATGACTATATAGGCGTTACACGTGGATAGAAGCCTTACATAAAAAATCTGATGCGATGTTATTGCGAGATTTGGGTCCAATCTTTCCTTAAAGTCGGTACCAGCTTCTGTATTTCGGATAAAAAGTAAATAACATATAATATGGCTTCTGTTTGCCTTATTTAAAGAGAAACATAATACTATTCGTGTATGCAAGCTTGTTAAGCAGGTCCCACTGTAATGATAGAAGTATGAATGGCTTTAACATGGTAGTCATTGTGTCACGTAAACAACAACGTACTTTTTTACTTAACGGTGTAAATATTTATACATCCTGGATACTGAAAAAAGGAAGTCAAATTGTTACGGCGAATGTTCTCAGTGAACGAAATTGGGACTGGGGAGAAGAGTACAACAACGTAATTTGAGATTCGAAGGAAATATAGAAGCACCGAATAAACATCAACATACAAAAGGACATCTTGAAAAGGATGTGAAATTGACACTGAAGACTTCTAACATTAGGATCAAAATTAGATGTGTCCTCATACCCTATAATTTTTATAAGTATACAAAGCAACATGTTACGCTAATGCATTCTGTTTCATGGAAATACCCAAAAAAAAACTTGTGTAGGTTTCACCGGAAGGTACACACAATTAAGTATAGAAAATTGCATTAGTGTGTTTCACAACCCAAACAAAAAAGTGGTTTACATTTCTAGAAATGGTGAAAGAAAGAATGGAGTGTTTTTGTGAAAACATCCGTCCATCAAACAATAACATAATAATGGTATATAAACATTGTATGAAATGAAAATATTTATATATTACTGTATCAATTCCATGTATGAAAATGAACAAGAAATTAAGTGTCTGGACTTTGCGTAGGTCATGGTGACATTCTGAAACAAGGAGTGGACCTCACACGAAGAGCTGACAAGTTTTACCACCAAAGTTTTTGTTCGAAATTTCCTTGTTCACCCTCAAAAACTTCTTGAAAAGCTAGGCATTCTTTACAATAAAGAATTGAGTAGAAGAGACGAGTTAATTAAAGTACGTATATATGAAAGACTTTCAAAAACTGAAACTTGAACCTGCATAATGCACCGTTGACTATATTGTGAAAACGGATAATAATACAGAAGGTTTCAATGGTGGTGTAACACCTGCAGTTCTGCGTTTTCCAAGAAAATTGTAGAAATAAAAACTTTTGTGTGTCATGATGACGTACTTATTCGCAATATAGCTATCTTCCCATTCATATACATTATTATGCATGGTTATGTATGTATAGTGCATGAAGTACATTTCACTAGGGTGCCAGTCTAACATCGAGCTCGCTGTTTTCCCGTCTCTTCCTTTCTTGAAGCTTTGTAGTAAAAACCCTATTCATTCGCCGACAAGCGAATTGCTAAAGTAGCCGCTAGTGAGGAATTCAATATAATATCAAATAAAAACTTTTTTTACCAGCGTTTTCAGTCGCTCATGTGTCAATCATGTTATTGTGTATCACTTAAACTCACACAAATGTGATCCGATCAAAATTCCATACAAAAGATGATGATTTTCTATGCGGATCTCCGATTTAGAATCTAGACAACTTGGTACATCTTCCAAGAAGTATATCCAATACAATGTAATCTAATATTAAGTAGGTAACATATATCCATTTATATACGCATACCACATCCGTTTCCTATTACGATGAAGAAGTTTACATTTTCATAAATCCTACCTTCTTCAATTACACAACAACGACTAACAACAATGGACTCTGATTTGGCAGCCAAGAATTCCTATTTATATTGTACCCAAGAATTTTTTATTTACAAAGTCAGCCAGAGAAAAATACCAGATGAGCACAGCTGAATTAAAAATAGGTATCTTATTACAAGGAACTGTTTTAATTCAGTACCAGCAACTACACCGTAGTTCTAAGAAACATAAATATAAAACAAACAAACATGTACGTTGAGACTATGAAAATATAGAATCGAGGAGAAAGTATCATGATACACAGAGTGTATATGTAATGAAAATCTTTGCTAGCTTTATATGAGTGGAGGACATTGAAGACGCAATTTATAAGGGTTTGATGAAAACAGGTACAGGTTTCAAAAATAAGCGGATCGATAATACATAACTTACTAAAATCAAGGTCACCACACTTAACTCTACAAGGGGAAAAGAAAGACTCAACTTTTCCCATGTTTTCCTTTCTATCATGAAAACAAAAAAAGTCGTGTGATGATGTGATGTAAAAAGATACGTGTGGTACTCATTACATTCAAAGAAATTAAAACTTGAGAGCTTGAGCAGGTGGATGGAAGCCTTATTATTATTCAATGGGCAATAAAATGGAGACATGCGAAGGGTATGAACTAGAAAGACACAGATAGACACAGAGACACGTATTTTGTTGAGGTAGATTATTATCGAGGGGAAGTGTGTATGTTTGTGATGATGATATGCCAGAACACGCATGTATCGAGCTAAACAGAAAATACTTTGGGAATGCATATTTATTTTCTAACTAAAGTGACAAAGGTGACTAGAGACGCGTAGATAGAGTGAGAAAGAAAAAAGAAAGAAAAGAGAGCATTAAAAGTATAAAAACAGATATAGATATATAGAAAAGCTAAAGAGAGAAACAGAGAAAAAGATGACATACCATGAGAGGAATGATAGAAACGTTCAGTATCTTGTTCCATTTTTCTTGTTCCATAGGTAGAGAGATAGTGTGTGTGTATACATTACATAATGAGTTATTTTAAAGTTCCGGCAAGGAAAAAGTAGTGTTTGAGTGATGGAAATCTTAAAAGTAAATCCTTTTTTTACACCACCAGAAATAAATGTTCAAACTAGTTTCCCGTTTTTGAGTATCCTTTCTTTCCTTTTTATTGCTGTCTACATATTTCCTTGTGTATCCTGTTACTTTATCACTTGCAATAAATACTGAGAATTGGGTTGAGGATGGATGGCGTAATGTATAAAGATAAATTCAGCTAAATGCATCTATGCATATCCGCCCAATACCACACACACCGCACTGCACTGCACTGCCTGCTCTGTTGGCAAGTGAAAGCGGACGACGACGGGGAAAAGGCATAACAGAGAGAAATGGAAGTTGTACAATAATAAAGCGATACACACAGAGAGCAGAGTGAGAGTGTGTGTGTGCTGATGGAGGACATAGACTTAAACTGTGTGATATCATGGACGAATGTATACGAGTGACTCCACTCCACGATATTATTCGATTCCTTTCTCATGTAACAGCCACTTCTCTTGTGCTATTCTGTTTTTTGTATTGTTTATTAAAGTGCTATATGCTCTGCTATAGCAACCAAATGCAATTGCTTATTTTGATAGAATTGCAGAATCTTTAATATATGAGTATGTCCACATGAAATATACAACCCACTATTCTATTTCACTCCTCACAGCAGTCATTTTGCATTTAAAACTCGTTTCTCTTATAACACTGCCAGAACACTAACTTTTTTCTTCTCTCTCTCTCACTCTATCCATCTACTCGCTCTTTCACCTTGAACGTAAAGTACATGCATATCAGAGCTATAACTTCTTGACGAGCAAACCGTAATAATATCCCAATTCATATGTCTCCACTTAATTACTTTTATGAACTTATGCCGACAATGAACACAATTGACCTTTTTCTCCTTCTGTAGATACATTGAGATACTCTCTACTTGCTATACAAGAAGAAGAGAAAGATTCGGAAGATGAAAAGAAATAGTTTGCAGTTTGTGTCTCGTGAGACAAATTTTGTGACATGTATTAATACATATTTAAACAGAAATAAGTTCGTTCTCAAAGTATTACAAAGTAATGAAATGATTTCATGAAGCCATCGTATTATTTATACGCCTATTCTTTGACAATAAATTAGTATCCACTTGCAGAATTAATCCGCTAAATTTTGTTTGATCAAATACTCTTAAGAGATCAAAGTAAATTCATTTATTGATTTAGTTATTCGTTCAAACATGGCTTATACTTTTCATCATTTAATTTAAAATGGGAAGGCACGATTGTGTAATATATTAGTTGCCACTTTATGTAATAGCTTTCCAAATAAATGACCAATATGGCTAAAAAATGGTTCATAATAATAGTCATAATCACAGATGAATTCATAGTGCAAAAATTGTTTCAAGATCACATACTGCACTCAACAATAGTGACTACACAATTGTTTGTGATAAATAGACAATTTATTCAAATGCATTTGATCTGATCCATGCACTCAAGTTGAGGCTAGAAAAGATATGTCTAGTCAAGAAAAAATTGTTTGCACTGGGATACTTTCGCGAAGACTGCATATAATAGATGGCTGTATAACATGTGCGTAAGAATGTATGTCATATGTGGAGGCTTACATAACATGTTATAACATAAGAATGTAAAGGTACACGGATGACGGAGTGCAAACAGGTAACAGTAGGGAGGAAATTGAAAGAGAAGCTCAACCGTTTGAGTCAAATACTTTTTTTGGGATACAAAAGGGAATCAAATTTTATTTGCTTTGGATAGAAAGGATTGCGGAGTCATTGTAGCTAGAAATCCCTGACCATACTCCATAATAAAACTAACTGACTGTTGGGTGAGCTGTGAGCTGATCTAAAGTCCAATGTAAACCTAGATCTTGTTTGTAACGTTGTAACTATTAGGAGAGTATCTATACAAGGGATTTCTCAGGTGGGTGATGAACCAAGCGTTATGAAACTAGTATTCCAAATATATATATGTTGTAGACCACAAAAAAGCTTATGATAAAGCTGACGGACGTGCCCAAATGGGTTTTATGCGACTTTACTTCAATCTTTATGACTAAATTTTGAATGCAAAGTAATGCTTTGGAGTTTCCACCTTAATTCTATGCTTGTGCAAGGCTATATATCCAATATCTCAGACAAAATCATGGATCAGAAAGTTAACAAATCAATACAATTAAAGGGATGCATTACCTACTGCATCAAAATTGAGACAGATTAAAAGCTAAATCAACTCACGATAAGTATTAGGCAAACCAACTGCCATAACTTGTTAAAATGGGGTTAGTCAGGATTTTTTTCCGATAGATATTGTCTCCACATTCAATGTCTTATATTACATTATAGGAGTCCTAATCTTTAAGAAACTCTAAAGTGAAGCTTTGTAAAAGTCAGTGTCTATTTACATAAATGTACGTTCCTGGCAAAAATACAACTTCTCCAAGAATTGCAGCATGGATTTCTTACAATGTGCTACAAAAACTGGGATGAAACATGATAATGATAACAAGAGACAATCAAAAAGCTCATATTACATTAAACGGCAACCTTTTCCCATGATTGCTTTCTTCATGTACATCAGTATTACCACACACTATTGTAAATTGAAGACACAGTTGTACCATAGTATCAAAAGAATTGGTCCATATTTCTTTGTTTCGATGAGGAATCTTTCAGAAAAGTTCTTCAATTTGAAGACACAGTTGTACCATAGTACCAAAAGAATTGGTCCATATTTCTTTGTTTCGATGAGGAATCTTTCAGAAAAGTTCTTCAATCTTTCAGTTATAATCTTGTTCTTCCTTACAAAAAACGATAAAATACACCAAAAAATGAGAAGGAGAAGGGCGTTCCTAAAGACGGCAAAAAATATTTATCGTTTCTGAATTGCCAATTGGTCAACGATATGTAATGAAAAGTAAAGTTAACGGTGCAAATGTTTTCCCAAAGAGACAGACAAAAATAGGTACATCATGAGTGAAAAGTTCCCACTCGAATTTATTACAGCTATTCAGGCCTTAGGCACATGAAGCCAAGATTTCAAATTGATATAAGGATCGTAAAGAAATATGCAGCTTAACACATCACAAAAAATGCGACACACAACATCGCATAAATGGCAAGTAGAACATACATTCACTGCGAGCATGCAAGTATCTACTCTTCCCTTATGCAACTGGTGAGTGACAACGAGAGTTGCCAAATTGCATTTATCATCGCTGCAATCTGTGTTGGCATCTAAATCCTTAATATTTCTTGCTGTCATTAGAAATCCTACAACTAAAGGTTATAAGGATGTCTAATGATAAACTTCATAACGCTCAGAAAATCCACATATTGCTCAATCCTCTTCTAGGTTCACATTTTCCATGAAAATAAATAAAACCCACAATGGAAAATATGTAAAAATGGATTTCTTACGCAAAATTGTAATTCAGTAAGGAAATGAAGGTAAGACGTTCATACAAGTTATGCACTAGCCTTGGAATGATAAATCACATAAGCTATGCATCTTGTGAAAACTACGTTGAGTTTGACTAGTTTCATATTAGCAAATATTTCTCAGTAATTACCTAATTTTATCTCCATTATTGTGATGTAAGTAAGGTATCGATTACCGAACTTGGAATTTGGAAAAGTGAAACGGGTTTTTAAATAGCATATCTTCAGTGCAGACGTTAAACCATATACTCGATTTTAACAAACATGTTACATTTAAGATACATGATATATTGAAACAAAAACTTCCTGCTCTCAAATTGCAACAAACCCCATTATTTTGCCAGAACAGATAATGGCAATATTTGCTATGGAATTTGAGTATTGCTTTCAAGTTTTGCATGATGAGGCAATTTCAAATCGCATACATTTTCTATAAACTCAAAAATTCAGTGATCCAGCCATATTTTTGGGCGTCATTACAACCATTATGTCAATCAAAACATAACCCAAAAATCTGTATAAATACAAAAAGCACTAAAAATTTTCAATTTTGGGTTTTAGGATCACAGATACGTATCTAATGTCCGATGCTGGAAATATGCAAACGATATTAATCATTTTCCTACGCTCAGACGTGTCTACATAATCACATTTGTTTCTGGGAACATGATTAAAACTTGCCTTGATTGAAATTGGAAAAAAAATCTGCACATAAATTCTTAGTCTGTCTGCTGGAAATACGTGTGCAACATTTAGTTGATGATTATATATACACCTAGACAGTGAACCTGATAGGAGTTCTCATGTTCCCTTTTGCTATTAATACATAAAAATGTTTCTCCTCGCTGAATCTCTTGTTTTCAGTGCAAAAACATTGCATCTCATCTCCGTGCCATCATGATCAGTTTATCTGTTGAGTTTAGATATGTGATTACTCGTTGTTTCAGCATTTAGGTACGAATATGTATTATATTTCCTTGATATGCTTGGTAGATAACAGACACTAACAAGGGAAAACGGTAATGTGGTGGTCGGGCCACCTGCTTTCGACAATCATCATGTTTCATGGCGTACATGACCCAGTGCTTGCGACTTTGTTTACGCTATTCCACACAATAGAGGTAATGACGGAATGAGAAAGAAGACCACGTCCCTATTCTATTCTCCACACAGTCATCTTTGATGTATGTACGTCAAACAAAATAATAACTCATTTTACGGCCTGCTGATGTCAGCGTGTGCTATGCATGTGCGAATCTACGTACATCACAATCCAATTGTAAGGATTTTATTTGATTTTGATACAAAAAAAACAAGTAAAAATGAGCAGAAAATGAAAGCAAGCAGGCTGCAATGCAAATAATGCAAGTGAGTGAGCGAAAACGGAAAATACTTACTTATATCCTTATAGGAACAACTTTAAAGGGGAAATTGCATGTTTCCACATTTCATCCAAATGCTCTACCACTTTACTTCCTGTGTTGCCTATCTCCCCCTATTGCAATGATGAACTACTTATTGGTAAATTGTTATAAAATGTCTAGCTCTGCTTGAGCTTATGCCTCTTCACATCTCAAAACAAGTCCAAGTCATTGTAGGTTATTGCTTCGCAGGTAGTTTAATGATGAATACGTATATTCATATGTACGAATGCTCCTACGAATTGTAATTCCACTTCATTCATCATTATGAACAAGTCCAACTCGTGCGATACTTATTAAAGATATATTGGACTTTTGTAACTGTGGATTATTACTTCCTTACAAAAACATACATAATGAAGACTGGTAGACTTGACTTGGTTGTGCACACACTCACAATGAAAGCATTAGAGCTGGTGGGTATGCAACATTAGAATAGTAATACAATTTTTGCACAGCCCTTTCTGCCTCTTTTTTACTGTTTACACAGAACGACAGTTCAGTTATTTTTTGTCAGTGGATATGAGAAGCGGTAGTGTGTAATATTGAATATTTTTAGCACTAACGTACATACCTGGGTGCGTAATTTGACACGAACATTGCATTTATTTTGAGAACTTTTCCCTGAGAGCTTTCAGCATATCACATCATGACATACAAAATCATATTATACTGCCGTTGGTAATATGAGAATGAGAAAGAAGCATTTTGATAGGATTTGTTCCTCACAGTAAGTAATTGTAATACCTAAGCTAAGAACACGTTGCATCAAAGAGGTAAAGGCAAGCACTACAAATGCAGAGTCAAGAGTGCAATCTTTCC
>JAANSM010001153.1:0-20446 GCA_036850725.1 Orchesella villosa | reverse complement strand
ATACAATTGTAAATATAAATCTCAGCTAGTGTATATATAACAAAAAAAAGTATGACTAATTTTCATCATTAAGGTCTTTAAGCTGTATTCAATCATGCCTTGATATCTACAAGGCACCATAATGGGGATCAACAAGCTATTAAAACTGCGTAAATTTCTTAACCCTCTTTTTAAACTTTGATTTATGGAAGTAAACTAAAACGTTTCATAAGATAATTCGATGACATTTGGCTTCAATGGAATGTGATGGCCATTCTTTTTATAAACATGTAACAAGAAAAACAATGTCAATTTTCTTAACAAAATTACTTAAGCACATAAAAGCCGACAAACGATACTTTTACTTCACAACGAACACTCATTTTTATGCAAAAAACACACTTTGAATTGAATAACTATGTAATGGCTGAGTCTCATTTATGGCAGCATAATCCAGCCATACAATTACAGCTAACACTTCATTTCAATTTCTGATTCATACTGAGTACATTCAAATAGAAGTGAACTTTACTTCAGTATGAATTAGAGTTAAGTTTGCACTTCTTCGGCAAGTGATAAAAGTTAATGATCCGTCGTAATGCAGAAGCTATATGACTATGACTCATTTTAGCAACCTATTAACTACATGACTAATCCTTCGAGATGGATGACAAATGCCAATATTTGTGAGCTTAAGAGACATGTGTACATAAAGTGATCATAGTTTTCTTTTCATCATGGTCATGCAGGCATATTAATGACAGCATTCATCATCCTCTGGACATCTGGATGACAGTGATGAGTCACAATTATGCATAAGGTTAATAAGGGAATCATTCCATGTCAAATTTTGCAGGCATAACAAAAACATGAAAAAATTAGCTTGTTAAGCGCATGTGAATTTAAACTAACAACATATCCCATCATCCGCGACTATAAACGAATAAATAATGCGGTGGTGTAGTCGAAAGGAAAATTTACTTAAAAGTCTTTTTCTTAAATTTTTATAAGATTGAATACAGTCCGTTTAAGAAAATAAAAAGTACTCTTTCACGTATTATTTCCAGCAGAAAAACTTAACTGAAATACAATACTGCATTTCAGTAGATTTACGAAAGAAGAAAATAACCCCGCTGTGAAACTGCAGAGAATTAAAAAGGCATAAATGCTTCTTTAAACATACGTGTCAATTCACTGTGACATTCGATTTCCGATATGACAAAACTAACAGCAAAGCATTAATATATGTATTATGTCAGTTGACTACGCTTTCCAGACTATACTACTATTGTCAAAGTCACTAAGCAGGCAGGATTTGTAAAAGAATTTGACAGACTTCAGAGCACAATATTCCTTCGAGGCAGCAAGGCATTTTTCGTTCAGAGTTTCGTATCCCTCTCTATTACTTTGTGGTTCTGTCGCATCAAATAAGATCTGTTTGACTTCGTGTCTCCTATCCGGAGCTCGTCAACCCCAATCTTTGACAGCTACTCAATATCACCAGCTAAACAGTATGAACGTAAAAGCAGTACAATACATATACCTCACGCAAAACTTTTAGTTCGACAAAGGATCTGGTCAGACATGTTAGGTGATTTTCCTCTTATGCTTTCCAAAATAATTGATTTCTCCAGAAAAGAGAACAAAATATTGCAAGTTACCACAATAATAATATAGTATAAAATTTCTTAAGCTTTTAGAGACAATTACACACTATCAACTATAGAGTATAATAAAATAATAATACCAATTACGACCATACAAGGTATGACTTCCAGTTTCCAAAATGAAAGGAAATATTAAATTAACGGATATTCGACTTGTGTATGCATTAAAAGGTAAGTAGTTGTTGATCTATAAAATTAAAGAGAGTACTGTGATGTGGATGTACCAACTTGTAAATAATTTCGGCAACTACTCCAATAATGTCGAGCACTTTCATAAGACAAAGTTCAAAGTCAATATTTGTGCAATGCAACAGCATCCGAATTACATATGAATCAGATACTGTGGCTTTCGATTTATGATTAAACAAAACAACAGCGCGGAGGGCTATCCATTATCATGTTCTCTACCTAATTAAGCAAAACTTTCAGATTCAAAGGATGCGAAACTCTTGCTTTCTCCACCCACTATGAGCAACATCAAAGGCAGTATACAGTAACTACAGTCAGAAGTTGCCCCGAAGTATATGGCTATGACAGTTAGAAGTAAAGGTATATATCTATTTGAGCATTGAATTGTACTGACGGAGATAATCTATGCATTCCCTAGAAACCTTGCGCCGTCACAAGTCATGCACATCTGATTCAATCGTTTTTAACACACTGCTGTATCAAATTTATACATTTATAAATGGATGAATGAACGAACACATACACGAAGCAACTCAACACAAACACATCCGTTCTGGAAAAACTGTATGTAAACATGCAATCAGTTCCTCCTACGTCATTAGTTTTAACATCTGCTTCCGTTGGTCCCGATTCCTTAATTGTGGTAATTATGTGCACCTATCGCCCCCATAATCTTGTTATCCAATTTTCATTCCTAGTAATACAGGGTATTCAGCTGATAAAGTAACAACGCTTCTTTGTGTTGGAAAATGGTAATTAAAAACGACGTCACTTCATCTTTCGAAATGGGATGCACAGAAGCATCATCATGTCATGAAGCCTACTATCTGAGTAGCTCATCTATCTCGATGCTGACACGAAAAGATGTATAGAATAACGATGAGATTATACCATCAAAAATTCTTCACCAAAAAGCGCAATAAATTTTATTATCCCTCCCTCTTTCGAATATTTAATTTAGAGTTTCACAATTGTTCCTTGTTTCTACATATATGCTCCCCTGCATAAACCTATAAATGGAGCAAAATCTAAATAAAAAATACGTGAATATCATGCAGCATAACAGCATAATCACGAGGTGGGTGGCTGCTCAAGTCTTTACTTCCGTGACTGCTGTAATACATCCCTTTAATCCAAGACGTCAGCGAATAAAACATGGTACACCAGGGACGAAGTTTACATGAGAGAGAAGAAATGTAGTAAGAATTGAAATTAAATTAGCATCATGCAGAGCACTGGCTCACAGAAGACCCTCGTAATTCTTCATCATCCAGATTTACGAAAAAAATACATATAAATCAAAATGAGTCTTGTGGATTCTCATACATACATCTACTATTTCTATTCTATTCCTTCCCATCCTTTTATAAATGACCGTAACAGCAAACCAAATCCTTGGGAAAAAGAACACTAGTTTAAAAATATGAGAAAACTTTCCATCTTCTACATTCATTTTTCATGCTTCTTCTTTTTCAACTATGTACATAGTTTGCTAATGGTATTTTTCTATTAAAAGAAGGGGTATCTTCTGAAAAGGAGGGTTTACAATGTGTTAGTAACGAGAGAATAGTTACGGTACGTTTTTTAAGTGTATTATTCGTCGTACAACATGCGTTCGTTGAAACATCTTAAAAATACATGGTATCTACTTTTTATACTTCGTATGGACACAAGAGTCACATTAAAAAGCCACACGATAAAATATGGATCAACTAAAGGTCGAGGCAACCTCAATGGACAGAATTACAAACTCTCTGCTTCCTTTCACTCTCCCGAAGAGTGGACTCGAGGGCTTTACTACTTCCTACACAATGATCATATCAAGCCTCCAGTAAACACAAGAAAAAGATATCTTATTCTTGTAACATTCTGTGTGTTCTTGCTCTCCTCCTTAAGCCTAGAAATACGATTCACTACAAAATGAAACTTACGTATGGTGCACAAAAACGCATAACATAAAAAGCATAAATTCCACTGACTGAGACAAGATTCTTTCCTCCTTTTCTATGTACTCCACTTTTACACGCACACTCAACTCACACATGTGTGCATCGACGAATATTTCGGGTAAGTAATAATACAATGACTATATAAAAGTAAAGTATTAAAGGTCTCAGTCTGGGTCCTAAGATTTTTTTCCTGTCTTCTCCTTAACGGATAAGTTTTCCATCCATCTATCTACATGCAGCATTTATGTTATTGCAATGCCATCACAATGCTCTTTTACACTCTATCCAATCCATTCACTCTTCGTTTTCTTGGAATTTTTTTGAAACCTTTCGCCCATTTCTCTTCATCTTAAAGTATACAGGAGCTATCCAGAATACTTATTTTAGTGATGCATAATGCGTCAGGAAAGTGTGTGATATATGAACGTGTATTAAGAAGAATGCATGGCTCACTTACCCAATATTTTTTCTACTTTTTCTTCTAAAAAAGCGTTCATTGTCTGCTTTTTTTCTACGATGAGCTATATACTATCTACTACTTCGACTATTTCCTAAGAATAAGGATGATATGTGCTGGTGATGCACAATTGTGCACATCAAAATACTTGATGCGCTTTTCCCTCATGTGCGTTATATTTATTACGTGTTTTACAAGATTCATCCAAGATATACGCCAATATTACCCTGTCGAGTCGGCGTGTTCATATCTTCAAATAATATATGAGCTCCCATTATTGTCACCATTAAAGAAGTCTAGCTCTAGAATGAGTCAAGTAATAAAAAGGTGAGGGAAATACTGTTTTGGGCTTGTGTATTCTAGTATCCTACTATATATACACTTACTACCTTTCTGGTCGGTGGATAACCAACAATGAAGTCTTTCAAATCTTCTTTTACTGAAATTTGTTTCTGGTGTATTTTTTATCCTCAAGGCAAACTTAAGCATGTATAATGATCAAAAGCCTCAAAGGAATAGCATCTTTGTTAGTATGCATGCATTTATGTAAGAGTTTATGCTATTCTAAAAATAATTCCCACATTAAGTTTTTAGAAGTACCTTTTTAATCCTTTCATATAATAGAAACTCCATCATGCCATAATAACCCATAACACTACTCTACTCCACTCAACTGAAGAATTTTGCTGGTCTTTTCTTGTAATGATTCCTAAATATAGTTAAAAAACAGGCGCTTTGAAATGAAAGTTTAGGGAAATATGTGGACAGACTCCAGTGTATCCCAAGAACAATTCTTTTCACAAAACGTGCCAAAAATCTATTTAACACAGTTAATTTAGTTTCGTAGTTTTAACATGCATCAAATCTCGGTAAGTATATAACCGTTCAAATTGAGTTATTATTGTTGTAAGCAAGCAGTGAGTTGCGTGCAAACTACAGCACTTTTAAAAGAATCTGGATGTTCAAAGGCAGAAGTTGTTGCATTTACAAAATACTGCCTCATATCTACGGACAGCTACTCGTTCACAATACGCTAAAACTTTCAATATAATAGAAGTTATTCTGATTCCGAAACGTAGGGATACTAGGGATGCACGATACATGCTCACCTAGTAAACTTAATACATCCACTAGCAAGCCACAAAATAAACACCCGGCACCTGTGAAAATTTTCCCTTTCCACCAACATTCAATTGTTTCTAATGATTCTCCCGTTTAAAAGTGAGCTAAAGCAGATTATATGAAACCAAAAAGGAGTTTGTTCTCACACACAGCCCCAACGCAATGTGGTCATTACTATTTTCCCTTATTAACATTTCACTTCTCGATTTAGAAACATCATGTTTCTAACAGGAGTTCATGGCACGAAGAAGGAGAGGCATGAAAGTAATTTCATTTCCTGTCTGTATACCCTAATCCCGGTTTCCTAATTTTTCAGAAACCTAATGCAACCCCTATATGTCGCTTTCTTTACCCTTCACTCACCCTTATCATTATTTAGAAGCCTTTTAAAATCCTAATTTCAATACTAAAAAGCTACATGAAAAATGTACATCGAGAGTTAGGGTTGACTTCAGGTTCTGTGCATGTACGACGCAATATACAGTGTACAACACATTAGCTATTCCGACACCTAAACAACCATTTGAATTACCAATCCTTGTTTGTCTGATCTTGTTTGCAATCAATCTCACTGCTTAGCTTCAAATTCAACGGAATAATTTTACTACTATTACCAGCAATGGCAATACTGAACTGAAGTTTTTCTCGTACAAATTGAACATGACATTTACGACTACATACAATAAAATTATTATTCAATAGTAGCCTTCAGTCATCAGAGTAGTACCTAATTTGCATCTACAAAATAGGTAGGTCGCTTTGTAATGAATCATAAGTGATGCCTACACCATTAATTGATATGAGAACACAGCCTCAAATTGAAAAATCGTGGTTGGGTCAACCACGAATTGTGCACAAAATATTGACATTCCAATAGAAGCCTGACCGCTGCGCGCTGATATGATGTGAATATGCAATTAATGATAATCATAATGCGACAACGCATTGATATAAAAACATCGGAATGTACACTCCTTAATAAATGTACGTACTTCACTTTAAATTGCGCATCATAAATTTTTTCGCAACTGTGAGTCCTTGAGTTTTTCGCTTTCTATGATGCCTGGAATGTTAATGAGTTAGAAAAATGGTACTGCAAACAGACACATGTACTATATTCTTCGCAATCAGTATCGATATTGTTTACCAAAAGCTATCATTAGCAGTAATTGGTAATGCGTATGTGAACAATATGGGTAAATCAGTGACTGAAAATAATCTATCTTACACATCCTCCTAACAAGTAGGTTTTAAAATTTGCTGGTGCCGACAGCCAGGAATGCCATGGCCGTTAAAATATCCATCCATTTTTCACAACCACTTGTCTTTTTTCACATTTCTATTTCCCAAACACTTCATTAAAAACATATATTAACCATTCTTGCTCTGAGCCATGCGCAACTACGCATGTACTTATAACTACGTATCGTATATTTATTTTACGGAAAAAATATACAAGCATGTTCCTCGCATCTAAGCTAGAAAGTTATATATATGTTGAACATGTACTTTGCATAGATGCATCTTTAGACCTGGCTATATACTTATAGGCTTCAAATGCAATGTTTCCTGTTCTGAAACTAAAACTCCAGAGAGTTTCACATGGTTGAGAACCGTTTTGCGAGAATGCTTCCTGCTTATCTAGATCGGTCTCACTATTTTGTATACCTTCGGTTTGCCAAAAAGAACTACACAGAAGCATATCATCTAGAAGAAAGATGGAAAATCATGTTTCGAAGCCATATAATGATACATTTTACAACTAACTTTTCCCTGGAGCTCATAAGGATACCACGATGGCTTGGCACCATTGACTCAGTCCATTCATATCTTTATCCAGCATCAAACTCCGCTCGGTGAAGTTCAACAAAATGTTTTCTTACTTCATATAAATTCAAGGAAAATATCTTGTCTATTCTGGTGTAAACTTAGAAGATGGAAAGCAAGAGTTAGAGAAACCTTCAAGATGCGAGCAAATAAGCCTTTATTTCTAGTTTTCGGCGAGGCTTCACTGGTTTCTAATGGTAAGCGGGCATTCGAGTAACTCGAGTAAAAGAAAGTTTGGTGTTTCCACTTCTTACTATTTCTACACGAGTAGACTCTGACTCAGAGGAAATGTACCATGAACACTAAAGGGAACGGTAGAAGTATATGATGATATGGCAAGGCCGTCTGGGTAGAAAATTCGATTTCTCCATTCAAAGGCCTTAAAGTGTTTCAATTCAGATGCGTAGGATAACTAGCAGGAACTGGGGGTGGATGGCATTACAACACAAACTCTCCAAAATGTAGATTCGCTTTAAGAAACTTTTAACCAGCCCATTTCCTAATTTATGGTAAACCGCACCGCACATATTGACTGAAGTATTCTGTTTATGAATATTTACAATTGCAGTAATAACGTAATAACGACTTCTGGAACATAATTCGTGCCAATGACTTTCTTATGAATGTAACCAATTAACACATGTGCAAGAAAGATGCAAGATTCAAGATGCCTGTTAAATTGTGAATAGAACAGATAACATTTACGTACCTCGGGTGAAGCTACATCCCCATTCTTCTGCTTTTCTTCCTTAGCTTCCTTTTTCTTATTTCCTTCTCGTCTCAAGAAGCTGAATCTACGGAATGATCGCTTCTTCTGGACCTTGGCTTTCTTTCCTTCTTCACCTTCCTTGGTTGGAGTAGTATCTCCATTCTGCTGCTCCTCTTTGGGCTTCATTGCCTCTTTAGCAGCATCGGAAACCTTGTCTACAGCCTCGTTTGCAATATCCTTCATTAGATCTTTCATTTGTTCCTTGGCCCCCTAAATCAAGAATATGAATACAAACGATTAGAAAACTTCAAATTAGTCCAAACTTCTAGACTACAATCGAACAAGCATATGACATCAGCAAATCAGTACCAATGGGCTTGGTATTACAAGTGTCAATTGTCAATCTACAGCAGTAATCACAGTAGGAGTTTGTCAAACTCTTTTAAGTATTTATCTTATCCTTTCAACTTCAACGCAAAACTACTTTCACGTGTTGGAAATATTGGAAGCACTCGTAAAAAGTCTGCTTTGGAAGCTAAAAAAATACATTAAAAACCTTTCTCCCCCTTTTTCTTCCACACAGCAAATACATGTTTTCGTATGAAAAGTAGCTGTTGAGTAATATACACATTTCATTTTCTACTTTTTAGCATTTCGGAGGTTATGAGCTTCTTGAGATGCAGAATGGCACACAGGTAACGTCATTTCCATTTTTTATTTCACCCTTCTCTCTGTAAACTCTGATTTAGTGAGCCGTCAGTGCAAACAACCATGTAGACGCCAGTAGACGGTGTCTTGGTTTAAGCAAAAATTCTTCAGAAAATGAATACATACAATATTCATGTTAGATTGTTGTTGCTTTTAACATAAGGAGCTGTAAGAACTGTTAATTTCAGTTGTATTGTACCCTACCGTGTCAAAAATCACATGGCAAAATGCTTCACTAGAGACAAAATTTCAACGCTGACTGTGTGCATTAGGCCCTATTCCATTGCTTTCATGGCTGCTATTTGTTTTTACAAATATTAAAACAACGTCCTCATGCTTTCCCCTCCCTTAACAGTTATCGCGCATTTTAATATTCGGCTCGACAGCAGCATTACGAAGACGTAAGTGGGTTTAATCTTTGGCCTTCTGTTGACTACATCGTATATGTGAGAAATTCTTAAGAATTCGAAGCTATGCTTAACGTGGGCATTTGCCCGTGTAAATTCAAGAGACTGCAGAGCCAAGAAAAGCTTCAACCACAGATTCTAAACAAAACCTAACAATACATGGCATTGCAAAAGTTGAGCTTGCTTGTGCAACGTCCTTTAGTTTTTGCTCAACACGACATGCGTCCTTAGTCCTTTCGAGTCGTCCATACGATGCATTCACAAGTCATATACAACGTACAACAAAAGCGAACGGCAATAAAATCTTCGCGTAGTACTACTTCTAACATCTTTTAATGAATGTGTGGATCCATTTTCAGACTTAATTTTACTCGTAAACAGTGAAAAGTAAATACGCAATACATAAATGTCGCATAAAATCCTTTCAATTTTAACAGTGTACTCACAATAACATTTTCGTCATGAAATTGATTTTCAAGCCTCCTTTTACTGCAAGGATTAACTGACAAAATTAACGCGCAAAACACTGAATTCTGATAAAACACAAGTAGGCAAAACGAGAGCGCGTGATTTATTTCGCAAACTAATTGAGTTTCTTAAAAAAAAACTGGGCCAGTATTAAACTAAAAAGATGATAAGCCTGTTGATTTTGCAAGATTCCTACCTAACTATAAGACGCACGAACGTTTATTGAAAAGAAAAGCCCTCAAATTACGTAATATTCAACATTTTGATGAGTATTTAGATTAACGTGCCCGCAAACTACATCTGTGAGAGAAACACAAAGACGGAGTAAATTGCTTTAGTTTCATCTTTCTTTTATAGAACCTTACAGTGCTCATTGTTTCATATAATAAAGTTTCAATAGCAGAGGTGGCTATTTTATTATGACATCGTTCGACACTTAAGCCCATCTTAAACTTCTTTCTATCAAGTGACTCTGCTAATGTTAAATGGATGCAACTTTACTGTACACGAAGACTCAAGGCCGGCTTGAAGAATATACTTCGTTTTATTGGCAGGAGAAATGAAGTAATGAAATCAAGAAATTGCGAATCCCTTTTATTGACTCATTTTCATTCCTCTTCTTCCATGCATGTTCTGTTGAATCTCCTTACTGCCATTTTATAGACATAATAAAACTAGTCGTATAAAAAAGGAAGCTGATTTTAATGAGATATAGCTTTTTACGTACCTCGATGATGTGGTTGGTTCCATCCTTTCCAGCATCGCCGTTTTGAACAACGACAACATTTTCGTCGGCTGCAACTTCTCCCTTCTTGGGAGTACCAGAGATGTTTGCCTTACTTGCCCTTGCACCCATGTTGTATGATGAAAGAGTTCCTTTGGTCGGTTATAATAAAAATGATTACGTAGTTCACCTACTGAGTGATGTCTCAGAGATCTGTAAAAAAACAAGACAAAGTTATTTTAATTAAATTCGATAAGCTTAATCTGCACACAACTGCAGTTACTTTCATGAGAATAAACTGAACCGAGCTGCCTGATCATCATCACAGTCATGAAATTCATGCCAGTACAATACACTATGCCATTCCTAAAGCCAAAGCCAACTGTAAGGAGTATGGGAGAATTTCAAAAAAAGCTTATTAGAATACCATTACTGAAGAATGTGCTGCTGCTTCAGTTGCAAAAATATGCTGACAGTTCGTCAGACGCATTAGCATCATCCTCACATCGCATCAGCGTTTTTATCAAGTACAATCATTAACTACAGTGCATTTTCAAGGGATGAGTGTTGTCTCGACAGGCTAACTGTTTGTGGTTACAAGATGAATTATTATATTCATCAACCTATATATCAACCACTATGTTATGGTCCTGAGATGAGATCCCAATCTACTACCTTGCCAATCATAGATTCAAAAGTAATCAGTCAGTTCATCACATTTAAGATGAGCCACAGCCGCTCATGCTAGCCTCAAAATGTTGCATAATGTAGAAATATATTTCTATATAGCGGCAATACCGCAACACAGTGAGTGATTGAATATTTCTTTCATCTTTTAAACGAATGCCAACTGCATAATATTTGGAGAATCTACAAGGCACAAGAAATGAATTCACGCACATCAAGATAGAAGTTCCCAGTCCCAGATGAAAGTTAGTAATAAAAAACTCGCCTATATATGAAGTTGAAACAAATTGGCATCCCCGTGTGCAACGCTGCTTGCTAAACTACCCACGATTCCATATCATCCCCTATGTTGCTAATACCAATGGTTCACAAAGAAGGAAACATTGTTTGTTACTATTGCAGCTGCTTATAAGGATTACTCCCAGTAACAGAATAGTTCTTCTATACTACAATGATATGAAACGGAATAATGCCACAGCCACGCTTCTTGCAGTTGCCAGATCTAACGAATTCTATACGGACAGTTTTTCTACTTTATCTATACTTATACTGATATGCATGTGAATACGTTAGACTCAGATCCTTTTCCCTTGTTTGGTTTGCACAGTTGCAGGTGAGCAAATACAACGAGCACCAGTCATACCGTGGATGCATGTATCGATGATGATATCATAATCAAGGTAATATTGCTCATGAAAAAAAGATCGTTGAAACATTCGCAAACAGAGGAAACGTATTATTTTTATTCAACTGTTGAAGGCAAAATAGTATATTTTTGCTAGTAAGTATATTTCTGTTGCTGGAAAGCACGCATGATTGCCATAATTACGAGTAGAAAACAAGTTTTGCCTCGAGCAAATTCCCTGTGGCATGGAACACTCAAATCTATTAGAGAAGAGGATTCGTAAGCAACATCCATAGAATGGATGATCCGTGCATTAGACGGACTTGTGGGCAAAAGCTACAATACCAAAGAATCGCAAGGTTATAATGTGTGTAAGTTTGCTACATGCGGAAATTTTGAAAATTACACTACCTGGTCCATCAAAAAAACAAGCTAGTTTAACAACATCCTAAATGAGTTTTGCTGAAACTAACGAATATTATGTACATGTAGATGATCATGATACACAAAGTCATTCATTCATCTATAATAGTCTAGATTCACTATTAGGAATGCGAACTATGATAAACGATAATACTGTATGATATTGGCAACCGGTCAATGATAACAATAATAGCAACCATACTTTCATATTTGGACCACGATAAATTCACGCATACAGTAAGGCATCACCTCTCAACCTCAATGGAATGCGAAGATGGCATGTACGATGTCGGGCACCAAGTCAAACATCATGACAAACACCATTCAACAACACGATTAACAGTGTTTTGTTGTCAACAACTATTTGTATCAGTTCGCTGAAAGTGGTAGATGCCATCATATAATCAATGGCAAAACTGCAACGCCAACGCCTATACCTGCACAATATGTATGTATGAAAAGGCAAGTCACTTCATAAGCAACTCGATGAGTCTAAAAAATGACGCCTTATCATAAAAATAAAATGACTTGCCATTGCCATTTGACAAAAATTCCAGAGCAATACAGTTAGATAAAAAGTAGTAAGGCGTCAGTGAGGAAAGCTATTAAGTAAACAACTGATGATATCACTAATGCTATAAACCTCGATTGACCCGTCATCTCTGTATACCATACTATCCAGCAATTTCGTACCTAGACAAGACAGCTTAAGCTTAAACACTCTTCTACCTTGTGAGAGCGTAGTTTTCTTGTTTTTACTAAGCCCACTAGATACATGGGAACAGGATTTCATGCTCCACTGCTGCTAAGACGTCTATCACTTTATCGCAACAAAAGAATAATGTTTACACCCACTTGAGTAATATGTGTGGCATAAGTTGCAACATCCGTTTTTTTTCGAGTTAAAAGAAGCAACCTCATCATCAACTCAAGTGAAAAAGCCTTAGCTTTGATGGTTGATATCCACTTCTAAAATATCTCATAAAACATTCTCCTTGTTCAGCTTTGCAACATAAAGAGCATTTCCGGATGAATCTTTTTCTCCCTCACAAGTGGATTGCAACCATACATGCGCCAGCCTGGCTTGACAAACTCTACACTTTACTTGAAATGTGCATGGAATCACGACATATATGCAGTACATATTTCCAGCGTTTTCAAAAGCTAGAAAGCTGGAAAGTTTTGGATTCATGCAGACAGAAAAGCACCGTCTCCAAGTTGTTTATTGTTTTATTTCCAAGATTTGGATTTGCTCATGGAGACTCAGAAGAGAATGCATGGTATGGTAGGAATAGGAAAATACTATAAAAACGATTCACAATTCGCCTCGTTCTGACAACGATTCCAGAGCAGAAATGGATCCCGGCCTATAATTTAAAACGTCTCTCCTTCTGAAATTACAGCTAACCACAGACAGAACATAAGACTCACATGGTGAGGAAGACAACGCAAGACAGCAACGTTCATTTTTATACAGTTCCGCTATCTCATAAATGCTAGTACTTGAAAGAGATTGCTATTGATCTGTGGACTGAAGCATGTACTCAACTGAAGAGCATTAAAAAAACTTGCTCTAACTCTTGCCTTCTCTGTGTTGTTACAATCGTCTCCAAGCACATTATCATGTCTTTCTGTTTCAAGTACTCGTAAATAAATATTTGATCGCGGATGAAAGGATTTGCTAACACTCAGGAACGACTGAAGAAGATGTGGGAACTAAAAAATGCTATGCAGCCCAGTTACTATATACATTGTTCTAGTTTGAAATTGGTTTGGAAGCCCAAAACAATTTCCTACACCTACCCTTGAAAAGGCTATACTAAAAATGACTTGTGCCACGCCACAATATTAAATAAACTGAGTAAATAAAATTTACCGTTGAAGTTTATTCAATACAAGCAGTACACTATCAAAGCGGGAGCAATATTTTAAAGTAAAGATCATGGACAAACGAAACACAAGAGTATTTTATCCGATGACAGAATCCCCAAAATAGAACATTTTGCTCGGTCTCAATTGTAAGCAATTTAACAATTTAAGAAAATTTTAACAGCTGTCAGTTTCTATCTATATAAGAAGATTTGTGGCGATTATTATTTGCTGTAGTTTTATAAAAGCGTCTGCCAGGAACGTAAATCCTTCCATAAATTCTCAACAACCACAAACAATTCTTTACTATTTTCTGCACTTACTTGCTTTTTTACTTCTACTGCAAACTCAGTTGTTTGGACACTTAACAAATTCTTCAATCGAACTCTTCGACAAACAATTTCTAATAGAGTTCAATTACAAATTTCATTTCCTCAATTCTTATATTCCAATATTTGAAGCATCATTATTACCAATTCATTTAAACCACACAGATATAATTCAATACTTCCTCTTCCCCCTTTCTTCCGTAACATGAACTTGTAATTACTATATATTACAAAACACAGTACATCATCTTTTCCTCATGTCACATAAAGATAAGAACGATGAACTATGTATCAGAGCGAAGCGACGTATGACTACACAGTAAACCCACTAGACTCGGGATTTTTCTGCCGACGAGATGGACACAACAAACAATTCACAAATTATACTTGCCTGCCATATGTTTCTAATAGTTAAAATAATTAAATATGTAATACAAAGACCACAGCATTACTATTATCAGTAAACAGATCCCTATTTATAAATCATCATTTTCTAAGTACAATGGCCCAATCAATTTACACTTGTAATGACAATAAACCAAATGCGTATTCATCATACTCGATGCCATTACTCATCACTTCNCCCAATCAATTTACACTTGTAATGACAATAAACCAAATGCGTATTCATCATACTCGATGCCATTACTCATCACTTCGTTGAATTGTCCTACGATGGACAAGCATTACATGTAAGCATCTTAACCAATAAACAGTTGCGTTAACTCGCAGTCATTGCCATGCTATTATCTCTTTTCCTCTTTAGTCAGTTTCATTCTCATCACACACGTATCTGTATTTAAAGTCTAGTAAAATAGAAATAAAATAAGAAGACGCACATTGTACACTTCGTGCGTACACACCGCATATAAAAATATTAACAAGCCAGAAATGAACAGACAAATGGTTAGTGTACAATGTATGATATATGTAACGTGCATCCTTAGTTATAAATTTTATATATATACACCACAAGCTTGTGGATCATATATTGATATATGTGGACGCTATGTATTTTATGATAATGACGAGATGAAGTGTATGCATGGAAGTGACATGTAAGATGATGATAACTTCTTTCAAACCGCATCATTTCGTTCTCGTTCTCGTATCAAGTAAAGCATACTAACGTGCGTCAAGTGAATGGTGAAAAAACACCATTTTCGATTCGATTTGTTGTGAATTGACATTCAATACATGCATCTATAAAACATTTATTTTCGTCTTCACTAAATAAAGTCCCATCTTGTCGACCTTTCTCTTGCGTCTTATGAATATAAAACAGGTTTCTCCGCTGCTGGTGATACTTATCACTACCGAAGTCTGTATTCATTCCAATATCAAATGATGTGTTATAACCTTCAACTATGATGATGATATAAAGCAACCATACATGTAAATATAAAGATATATGTGTGCATTCCTCTTCCGAAAATAGTCTTTATCTCTGTGAAAGGTATACATACAAGGAAATATGAAATGTTGAGATCGAAATTCCTTCTCGGAGAGGAAGCGGCAATACGAACTAGCTCTTTTCGTTTTGCATCAAACAGATAGTCACTGATGAAAAAGAAAGGAAGAAGGTTCGTGCACTCCAGGCAGAGCATTCAGCTGACATACAATTTAAACATCCAACATTGGTTCCCTCTGCGTTTTACGAATGTATAATACGAATATGTTCGAATATATGTTCTTACGAATAAATAATACATTCATGCATACTATACTATACATCTATACACTAAGGGATATGTACAGAGTAATATGTACTGTGCAGGCAGTCACACAAATATGCATTATTATTCAAGAATGTTTAGATAAAAAACTCTATTACATTCAATACAAAGCTTTCCTTATGCATGGCTTGAACTTGAAGACTAAAGTGTTTCTTTGCACAATGGATCATTTAAAAAACTTGGGAGATCAAGCGAGGTCCCAAATAAGCCGTTTCCAGCCAAATGAATTTTACATACACATCCTATGCATAAAAAATTGGAAGAAGGGTGAAGAGTGAAGAGAGCAGATAGGCTTCAAAGTCGTCGCTTCAAGTCGCATGGTACATGATTATATACCGCTGGAAGTTCAACGAAAATCATGTGATATACTTTGCGATTCCCAAATAATAAATACCTAAGGGAAAGAGAGAAAAATGTTGAAGGTTGAATTGAAAAAAGACCGTGCAGAAAGAGAACAAGAGATTCTGTACGTAAGTCACTGAATCTTGCGTGAATTCTTGCTTGACATTCTCAAAGTGAGAACTAACATTACCCATTTTATCTCTTCACTAGTTCTATGGACGTACATACATGTGGCTACATATAATGTATAAAATACGCATCAGAGTGTAGTAAGACTTGAAAGAAAAAATACTCAAGAAATCAATCAATTCAAAGTCAAACTTTGTTCGACCCTTTTTTCACTTTGCTACGCTTTGTTTTTTCTCTTCCCATGACTTATGCATTGAGGTTTTTATACAAAAAAAAGTTTGAATCCAAGCAATATTTCATAGAGATTTACTCCGTTAGCCATGAACTTGAGTTACTCTCATATACAGTCGCAAAGGCATGATTCACTTTTTGAGTAAAGGAAAAAACACTTCCCCTCACATACTCTTACACCGACTTTTGTTGAAGTTATCGCGAAAAAATTATGTTTGACAGACACCGGATTTACAACAAGACATACAAATGGTTACACACGTTCCAATTCGAGTAAACATTTTTAAACAAACATACAACAGCTTCACCACGCCGTGTCTAGTGAAAAATTCTTTAGTGAACATGTAAACACATTTTTCAATACGCAGGTTAACGCTGCAAATGAGAGTATGTAGGCAGGTTGGTAAAAGGTAATATCATAATTCCCAAAGGAAGTTGGTATTCGTTCTTTACACATAAACAAACAGTCATGTCGTGGTTTTGGCCACCTTCAAGAAAATATGCAATAGTACCGTTGAAGAGTTTATAACGAAAAAAATTGACAAGACAAGCTGTAAACATAATAACATCATTATCATTACATGTGAAATGAACTGAGTTGCGTTCTTACATTGCAACTTAAAATTGAAAATCAACTTAATACTAGAGGATCATGAGTATTAGGAGAAACGAGCTAACCCACTTCATTACTATGATGCTTGTGAAAAAAAGTCATCAATTACCCCCAACTTAACGAACATGATATGAGATGAGAATGTATAACGAAAGACTATTTTATCAGCACGCATCATTTTACAGTATTCATCAGTACATAGTTCCTACTGCTACATCAATTCCTCTTTCATCCTTCTAAGGAAATTACATTAATTTAAATTACAACGGCTTCTTATGATGCATCCCTCCAGAAATACAACTTTGTCTCAACAGGAATTTCTACATTTTGTTCTGCTCACTCAACTGTGAATACTGTGATGTATGATTCATTTCTTACATGATAATACATATGGTAGAGTAGAATTCTACTCCATTCCTAATCCCTATTTCACAACTCATCTTTTTATGGAGCTGACGAGCTGAGCAACAGATGCGTATGTATAGGCTTATAAATATGTCATCCTATGCTTATGTATGTGTTTGTGTACGGTTCTGACTCCACTGATTCTTCGACTTCATGTTGACCCTCAAGGTAAATAATTTTGTTACTTGTACCTAATAATTTCTTCTCAGACAGTACACAGTTTTTCTTCCTTTTATGAAGTTCATGTGGTTTATGTTTTATGTACTTCCTTTTATGTCAATTTTACCCGAATCCAATCTAGATCAAATTTCCTCTTGAAGGTAATTGGTCAATCTTCAACTAAATTCTCATATTCACTGCCGTTAACATGCCGGCAGATTACTATGTCCTGACAATGTATCAAGTTACACTGTACTGTTCGAATTTTGAAATATGCTCAATATTTGGTTTTATATGTAAACTCTACATTAATAGAAGAAATCGAGGGAAACTGCAATAATTACACGTGCATGTGTGAATTCAGTAGCTCCGATAAGGATTTTAGGTATAGCGAACTAGAATAATCTTATCGTAATACGAACACCATCATCCATTACAGCAAGTAAACATTACTTGTGATATATTTTTTATAAACTTAAATCCTGCATGTAATTTCCTGTTAAACAGTACTGTGAAAATAAGACTTGCTGAGTAATTCTAAATGGATTGTGCTTCCTTCGCTTAATTTTCATGCCCATCCATCCAACACTTTCACTTTAGCTTACAATGCAATGATAAAAAACTACATACATCCCAGCTATACATATAGTAAATGTTGAGTCACTATTTACGATTAGTTTCACAGCATAACATACATGTACAGTCCTAGTTGTTTCCAATCAATGCTTCTATCTGTCTGCATGAGAAAATTTACGGCACGCATAAGTCTGTTGCTACATAGTTAAGCTAAACATACTTTATAATATACTTGAACTGCTTCTTATCCAGATTTATTTACTCAAGTCGCTAATTTAAAGTAATTTACATCGACAATCTTTTTACAAAGCAAGGCAAAGTAACGATTAATACACTTCTAAACGGGTTATTAGTGAATGATTATCAACTTGTTCACACCACGCTATGTTATTTTATGCTTAAAATATTCAATGGATTTTTAATGTTAATGTGAATGAGTCCACGTTGAACTTACTAGTCATACTGCATTGCGTACGCCCGCGTGCAAACATTAACGCTCTTTCGACTTTCACAAACACACAGGACGGGCGTCGATATAAAATGCAAAAACTCGTTGTATGACAATGATCAAGATCCGATACCTCAGCTCACCTCATCGTTGGTTGAGCAACAGGGGGAAAATGAGCTATCTGAAAGCGATCCTAAAATCAATATCATTTCCCACATGAATCAACCTAAAGATCATCTCATCGCATTGTACGGATCTCATGAACTGACCATCATTAAATCACTTCCCTTGAAGGCTTACAGGTTTAGAATGTGCAAAACTAGTAAGATTTATCTTGATTGTATTTATGACCATGACTCTGAGCGTGACCAAGTGTTCAAACAATCCTTTCATAAAAATTCTCTCCTGCGGTCAATTCGCAAAGTTCCCTAACCTGAACCTGTCGACTCACTAAAAATGTATGCAGCAAATTTCAGTATTCAATTCAATTCACACAAAGCCGCACAGACCAAACCACCAGGACGTCTGACGAACTAAATAGCAAACACTAACACAAACTGGAAAGCAGTAAATAAACTTGGTACTGCTTCGCTTAAACCTTTATACTCAAAAAGGTTGAATTATATACCTGGGAATATCTAGTCCATTAGCAGAGAAAGATACCACAACTAACCTGTGTCTGGTGTCCAGACTCTTGGCTCGATGTTCAATACAATACAACTACAAACTTGGCTGCTGTATTCTATATACTTTATCTTTCCTCACATACCATTTATTGTCTTATTGTCGATGTGCTTATTCGTTAGAAAAAATATTCTCCATTTTCATTTTAAGGTGTATGTACAGTTGACTGTCAGAGGGTTTCGTTTTTGTACCTGTACCTGAACCATGCTGTTCACTTATGCATCCTTTCACCCTTGGTTGCACTTACGGCAACCACTACAACGACACCAACCACAACAGCACGGAGGGGTGATTCGTCGTACAAAAATATGTACTGAGCTAACCAAGGTTTCAAAAATGACAGAAGGTATAGGATAGAAAAATAGAGCTGTGCCCATGCATGGATATACTTGGATTTCATTGCTTAATACATGTTCACGAATGCATCGAAAAAGCAGCTTTATTAATGCATTAAATACGCTATCATGTTTCCTCTACCTTTCATCGTAAGTTATTAAACGCATAACAATGAGATTTAATGTCTTTCACGACACGAAGTGGTGCCACTGTTCTATGCATGTCGTTCTAGATGAGGACTAGTGTTAGAATAGCATTTCTCACACCCTCGTAGAGACTGCAATGAAACATTAAGTTCATGAGAAACCTACCGCTACGCTTCAGAAGTAGAATCTTACATCTCAATCTGCATACTAGTAGTGTAATGATGATCGATATGACATCGTCTGCATCCTACAAAATCGTATACAAGCAGGGAGACACTTGCGGAGGCAACATTGAACTTGATACAAAGAATACTCTTGCTGAGAAAAAAAAATTAACGCACGCTAATGTTGCAGATATGTAAATTTGTGCTATACTATACATTATACAGCTTGCAATATTTTGCTTTCTCAATCGCACGGTAAGTGAAAGCTAGATTAAACGATGGTGAATCAGTTTTTTCAAGATTTAAAGTTGCGTTTTCCTTCCTGATAATAATGAATT
>JAANSM010001152.1:0-20450 GCA_036850725.1 Orchesella villosa | reverse complement strand
TTCCTTGACGAACATAGGACTACTAAATTAGAACTATAACATACAACCAAGCTTAAAAATCAACCGATTCCGCATTCAGTAGAGAATATTCAGAATATGGCAAGCTTAATGTACATTAGATTATGCATATGGATGCATTTGCATTTGAAACATGTAATGTTTTAAAGTTTTGAACTTGTTCCAGAACTAGAGATAAACGGTCTAAATTTTAATTATGTCATATGGCATGGCACGTGTGTAGCGCTTTGTAACGGCATACTTATAAATAAGAGGTCATCAAAAACTCCCGTAATAGAAGTTTCCTTTCTGTACTAAGATGCTTATTCATACACTTCGCAAATGGCGAATGCCTCAACATAGGATATCATGTACTGGGTAAAGAAATGCCGAAATTGCAAATGGAAAGAGCAGTATTGTACATTATGTAGTGGGAATATATATATTATCTTCAAATTTGATCTTTTTCACGCAACGCGTGTAACACATTTTATATGCTAATATATCTCATAATTTTCACGGGTTGAGCACAGGGTGTGATAGAAGCAATGATACGTACTTACTTCTTAACAAGAGTCTGCTTGGGGCATGGGCATAGTTATTCGATACGATGTGCCAAAACCTACATTTTTTTTGCACAGTGCCGTTCTACTATGAGGATGGATGAGCAGCCCGAAACAGCTTAATCTTATGAAAGACGGAAACAACACTTATTGCATGTGTGAATACTATAGCAGAGTCTGTCTCGAAAGAGAGAAAAAATCGTTTTGTTGTTGGGTAACATATGCCTTTTTTTCCTTCACCTCAAGATGGATGGCTATTATCCAGTATTAGATACTATAGCAGATCCTTTCATTCTAGAGAAGAATGAAAGTTTTTCAGCATGTAGTTGAAGGTTGCTGTTATCATACTGTGCGGGTTGGTTTTTATGAGTTGGATAACCATTCTATATCCTCATTGCCAAAGCTGGCTACAAAAAGTGAAACTAGATCTTTGCTGCTTCTTGAGTGTGAGTGCTACCGGAACTATTGCAAATTTGATGAGCTGATGAAGGTGACATTGCGGAAAAAGAGTTCACATTGCTTCAGATCCCCTGCCTGGTTTCGCCGCCTTATACATTACAGTTTAGCACAATATGTCTCTGGAAAGGGCTTTTATAAATGGTTGCATTTGAAATTCTAAACCCTTCATCTCATCTTTAAAATGCGTACAAGTAGCGAGAGAGCGTCAGATATCCATAATCCTTTCCACTTTCTATAAGTAATGTCGAGTGTCGAGAACCAACGTCAGAATTTTGCTGGTGCAGAATAATTTCAGTATTCCCTGCTTTCTAGCATTTCTGCAACAAATTTTCTCAGTAAATTTTGACTATATGCATGTGTGAGTTAGAAAATAGTAATTGTACGACATCACGTGCACTATACACGCTGTAAAGTTGGCTTGTTTCCCAAAACTAGCTTCTAGCTCAAACATTTTTATGCATATTCAGCAGCATCAATCCAAAGAAGAATGAGCGTCAGTTGGAATGGCTGGTTGATACTGATGCACGATCGAGTTTTTGTCGCTGTAAAATATTACCGTATCGTGTGGAACAGTTCCATTCCTGTTTAGAAATCTCCAAAAAGAACGTTTTCCACTTTCTACTAGATTTAGTTTGCTCCGTAAAGTGAATAAAATGAATTAGTGTCGGTTGGAGATTATGATGAAATTGTCTGGTGGAATCATTCTAATTTGTGTTTGTGTAACCTCAGAATCAGCATACACAGAAGGCACAAGGCCATTATTGAGCATGGGAATGAGTAATTTTATGCTTTGACATTTACCTTTCCTTCTTTTTATTGCATTTACGCAATGGATCCAGCAACGAGATGCAGAAACGGTTTCCGAGATCAAGTTTATACCATATAATGTCTTTCACCATAAAAGAGATACTATGATACTTTGTTGATGGGATACCAACAGCCTTAAACCTTACACAATTTACATACAATTACTGGGAAACGCATACAAAATTATATTAAAATGAGCACAATGCATTCCAAAGGCAAACATGGTTATGCCTCATTAATCATACTTGTTGACCTTTATTTAATGGCCCAAGTGACTACTGAAACACACTAGTGGTTCTTTTGTGCACTTGAAAGGGTTTTGCAGTTGAGCTTGCTTGTTGAAACAAGTCACATGAACAGCACATTCCTGTGAAAGCATTGAAATAATGGGAAAATCGTGTCTCTGCATACAAATCGATTTCTTCATAAGACATGGGCACATGTTTTGCAGATATATAATGTCCATGAAGCAAAAGGATTTACTTTTAGTTTTGATTTTGCAAACTAACCACGAGCTGCATTGAAAGGCAAGGATTGCAGACATGGATGAAAGAGTCATGGAGCAGGGAACTGATTGTGTTTACAGCTTTTTGTGAAAACGACTGAGCTTTCATGAAATTCTTAAGCTTTTGGTTGAGCTGCGATAACATATACATATAAATGTAAATGCTAAAATTTCAAATGTAAAATGGACAT
Organism: Orchesella villosa; assembly: GCA_036850725.1. Classification (NCBI taxonomy): domain Eukaryota; kingdom Metazoa; phylum Arthropoda; class Collembola; order Entomobryomorpha; family Orchesellidae; genus Orchesella; species Orchesella villosa. Next base: position 17,928 of record JAANSM010001152.1, on the reverse strand, counting down.
TTAAGTTGGATACTGCCATTCTGATGAATTAAACATTTATTACCCTATATAGCACTTTTAGATACATCCATTTATAGTCGTATCCAGAAATGTTGAAATGATCTAAACATGGGAAAGGTATAATCCTTTGCAAAATTAGTGTATTGTCAGTTTGATTTACGGAAACGATCGATCACAATACATCAACTTGATGAACTTTATGTAAGGATATCCCACAGGATTTTTACCACTGTGACCTCGTCTCAATACGCCTGAGCATGAGCAGGCATATCTCTCATCCTCCTTTCGTCTAATCAATACAAGAAGCTCTTGAATAGGAACAAAATATATATTTACCTATCTACAATACATGGTTATGCAGAAAACCGCCAGTTATATGCATATATATCTACGCTCAACAGAGGATAAACTCAGAGAAGCATAATGTAACTATTGTACAGGTGAAAACAGTTTCATTTGTTCTGGAACGTAGCAGGCCAGGAAATTAGCCGTCAGTCCAGATAAGTCCTCCAATTTATCAAGCATAAGGTCTACAACGGAAGATTGCTAGTTTACTGGGCTGTAATATATATAGCTAGCTACACATATTGCATGTGTATTGAATTATGTTATAAGAATACATATATTATCGTATTAGCCATCTCTAACCAAGTAAATTCAGAGGGTATGATGAGGTGAGTAAAATCACGAAGTCATTTTATTAGGCAAGTAAAACGATGAACAAAGCACAACGCCAAGAAATTATAGCTGATCAAAATGTACTGCTTACGTATTCACAAAAAGTAGGGATAGATACTACTTTTATAGCTTAAAACGTGAATAGGAACCCTTTTACCTCATTGTTAAGAACGAAGCAACTCAGTTTTTTATAGATCCATGTCCTTATAATACTCTTGGATTATACCTAATTTACAGAACTTTCCCTTGTGGAACTGTCCTGCAAAAATTCTACTAGAATACCCATACAATAAATGCAGTACAGCCTAATGATCTGAGGTTGGCATAAAAGAAATTTTGAAACGTGATCTACCACACTTTTATAATCAAGTCTGAAGAAAATTCTACGTGCAAGTTTTATTATATTAAGCTTGCCAGCTCACAATCAGTTATCAATACTTGCTTTGTCATGAGTAATAAATGTACGTGTACATAATACATATATCAAGGTTTTCTGACAATTCTGGTTAAAGGTGTTCGTGTAATATTTATCTTAATAATTAAATTGGAGTTTCCTTTTTCCTAGAATAGAACTATGAAGTTTTAGTAGTGTACTACAATATAGATGAAGGAAAACTGCAAATGAGACTGATGAAAGGAAGCCTTAACTTTCTCCGTCTTCTTCACAAAATATGGATAAAGTTAGACGAAATACGGTACAAGTTGAGTTGGATATTCTTTTAATATCGACCAACCAACCGCTATATAGAATAAACCTGCTTGGGATACTTTAAGCCAAAGTATGTACTTTTACAAAATATCGCGTTAAAAATGATGACACGCTTTCCTATTTTCATTCTATTCAGAATTTTTTTTCGCGCAAACTGCAAAGTTTATGTCCTTCAATTTATCCACCGTATAGAACGTCATACAATGGAAGGGTACGGTGAAAGTAGAACAACGATGCATTTATGTTACCAAATTGGAGTGGTCACATTACACTTGTGTATACTCCTAACTACGTTTTACGTATGTACTACTGTCTTGGAGGAGAGAAAAAGTAGTTTCAAACAAAACTTTTCTTCTTTCTTCCGTTCTCGGCCCTGCCTTGACGCACGCGAATACCCTGGTGTGCGGTGGAACGTGCAATGAAACCAAAACCGTGACGATGTCACTCTTTTGTTCTGGGAGAGGAAAAGGACATATTTGAGCTTGGAAATAAGTTTGCTTGTGTGCAAGTTGGGGTGTCTTTTTTACTACATCTTCTCCTTATTACACAATCTTCTCTCCACACACACAGTCTATTCAATATCGATGTGGACACTAGTAGACTATAGACCTCTTCACCAGCACTCTTCCCATTCACTCAACTGCTTTTTGTGCCATGCATGCATACCATACAAACACGCCAACTTTTCTTTAACAACCTTTTTAGAACATTTCGAGATTACATGAGGATTCCGAGTGAACGAATGTGTGTACACATTTAACAAAGATGTAGCCATGATGTCAGGCGATAAGCAAGCGGAACTAATGGCAGCCGCTTTGACATTAAGCATTTCATCTTATTGCCCCTACACTAGAATTGCTTTAACGTGCCATTTTTCTATGTCCTACATTACTTCTATTGTTACACATCTGTCTTGTTTTTGCATAATTATCTTCTGCCTAAATTGCAGACTCCTGCTACCATCCCACAGTTTATATTTTATGCTTATCGCATAAATTCACTAACAATCTGCTACATCCTTTAGATAGGTTGCATATAAGTTTGAACACGTTCTATGCTATATCAGCTATATTGGTATCATAGATAAATATGCACAAAATACTCAATTTAGCACGGTCCCGACTTTATATAACTAATGTAAGCAATATTTTGTACAACTCTGTTGCGCAATAATGGAGGAAACAGTATGAACAAAGATACTACATTTATTTTAATGGACGATGGATGGATGTTGTACATGCATATATCCACCTTTGCCACCATTATCTAGGATATAAATTCTTCCCAGATTTGACAATCTTACAATACTGATTTGTCTACTCATACGGTATTCAAGCCGGTCCTTGAGGACTAGAAACTTGACTTTTATTATATGAATATTTTTTTGAGTTGACGGAAAATAATAGCTGAGCAACAGCTACTGCGCCACTATACTATATCAGGATTATTTGGGATCAGGATTACCGAAGCAGAAGAACATAAAATAAAAGGAGCAAAATAATTTGAAAGAAGCAATAAGTAGAACAAGCAATATAGGCTCTTGGGTTTGAAGGGTGAATCCTAAGGTATTTTAATGTCTTACCCAAATCATCAATTAAGGGAGCCAATCGAAGTGTAACCCCGACTAGTAACATGCTCATAGCTAATAACGCTAATGCTGTGATTACAATGGTCCACTTTGCCCTCCTTGCTTCATTCTTGTCGGTGAATCCAAACCTAGGGCGTGCAGTTCGAGGGCGAGGGAGTCTTCTTCGAGCAACTGCAGCTGCGAGAGGTACTGCTGTTGCGAGACCCCTTTGTACAGCCGTCAAATGCCATCCTGGTGCAAGTGTGCCGGAAACAGGAGCCAGTGAAAATTCATAGGTAACTGAAGTTGCAGGGGGTAAAGGAAGGCTTGTGACAAGAGGAACCGTTGAGGACTGCAGCCCATTCACGGGAGCAGTATTGGAAGATATGGCTAGTCGCTCCGGCGATTTTCCGTTGTGGTGATTTGAATGATGATGGCCTTGACCATTAGGACCGTTGAGGGAAGCAGCGGAGGATGTGAGATCACCCATTGAACATGAGCGTGGTGTGGCTCCACTGCGAGTTTAAACCACGAATCAATATAGTTTACTTTGCTTATGTGTTAAACTTATATTTTATACAATTTGCGCGTCCGTATCTCTCGTTATTTGTAAATTAAGTTTATGCTGGAAAATTCCAGTGTGACATTTCATCAGTTTAGATTGCCTTCCTGATTTCGTCGCATTATGTGCTACTTACTGTTATGCATCATTCATTTTTCAGCATAAATAAATTATAGCTTCCAAATAGGATATTTGTCACTTTAATCTGTAGAAATTATCAAAGAGAATTACTATCCAAGCCTTGTTCCAGCTTCTAATTAAGTTTTAGCAGCAACTCATCAGTCTCTGTCGTTCGTTGTAAATAGGATATTTTAGCTTCATTCAACTGTATGCATAACTCAAGCTCACTCATGCGAATATCAAAATGATTATGATTGATTAACTCATAGATCAGAGAAGAACGGGACAAGCGACAGTTGGAACCGTTGCTCATCCAACTGCTACAAACTTTTAGTCAGACAGTATAAACTTCACACACATTAAATGGTTGCCTGGATTCGTGGTATTCAGTCGAACCATGGTCGAACCTAACATTTTACTTCACTTCTCGTATTCATACACTCTTTGGGTTTTGTTTTCACTTTGTCCGCTTCGTGGGGATGTAATGAAATGTTTGCAAACAGAATGTCAACAATTTCTGCTTTTGTTAAGTGAGAGCCATCCGCCCAAGCTTTATGAAAGGTCTACTGATTCATATAAATTCATGGTAATCCTATGTAAGAGTGTTCTGCTTACGTGAATATGACACAAATAGGTTGACAGAACGGCAGAAATGCTTGTCAAAGTCAGAACTAGTCTTTAATAAGATGGCACAGAAACCTTTTACGTCATAAGTACATATACATATATCCCAAATATATACGCATAATGTTGAACGTATAATGTATGTTTTTCTGTGTATTTTGGGCTCAGCGTGGAAAATCGTGTGCACATGTCACTGTAATGATGTGCGCCCCTAACCGAAACAGTTTCCATCTCGTTACCCACTGGATGAGCATCAAAATGTGATATTTAATTCATGGGCATAAGAATCCTCATCTTTTCATCTTCCGTCACTCAATATGCTCCAAATAAAATTGTTACTGACTATGACTTTTCTAGTTCTAGTGATAGTTGAGAGTCGCTTGCTTCGGGCCAGCGCATGATATCACATACGGTTGGGTAATTCACTTCAGATTTTCATAAAAAGCACGTTTCTAAAACATGAATCTTCAAAAGTATGAATAATTATAATAATATTTTCTTTCTTTGCTGGGCATTTCCATTTCTATTTCCATTACACATGTTTTCATCCCCGAAACATCAATGTAAAACATAGTGGACTGGGAAACATGAAACATTTACAGTATAATCCCATGTAATCCTAAGTGCGTTTTTATTTATCATTCTCCAATCAGAAAAAGGATGAATCACTTGATTCCATTTTTATAGGACGCGACTTATCTAAGCTGAAAGCTTTTAGTTGAATGAAATTCCGGTGAAAGTATAATATAAGTTCATGTTTTGAGATTGAAGTGAGGAGGAAGTCATAAAATATAACTTTCACTAAATGAGATAACTTATACCACCTTTTATAAACAATGAAACAACTAATCCACTTAAACTCAACTTAATAAATCCGCATCAATTGCACACATTAGCAATTTTGATACATACGAACTGACGCGATACTCCAAAATTCCAACCGAAGTCTTATGTCATTGAATCTTTTGATACTACTGATCCGGTGCAGAATAATGAAGAAGATTTAGAGCATCCATTTAAGCGATACGGAATTCTACTTTATTTTTATGCTTTTCGAATAAGTTTGATATATCTGAAGAAAAGTTAGAGCTATCCGGTGCAGAATAATGAAGAAGATTTAGAGCATCCATTTAAGCGATACGGAATTCTACTTTATTTTTATGCTTTTCGAATAAGTTTGATATATCTGAAGAAAGTTAGAGCAGTTAAATGTACATAGTCACTATACATACGTGGATGTGAGAATACGTACATATATAAGGATTGTATATTATCAGTATGACATTCGGGTCAATTTCACGATAACAGATGGCTATCACAATGCTTCCGTTTCACTGTGTATACAGTAGGATATTCAACTTCAGAGTGGATAGCCCAAGCCATTCAATAACACAACGGAGAAAGACGCAAATAGTTCTCTTTCCTTGGTAGTTTGAAATCAAAAAAGGATTTAAGTTCACCCTTGTAGAGTCGACTTGGGACCCATTGCAAAAATAATAGAAGCGGAAACGGAAGGAGAGAGAGAGTATCGGAAAAATCGAACAAGGAAAAGAATGAAATTTATTCTCTGTCTAATGTCTCAGAATATACGAGTCTTACAAGTGACTCACTTTCGTGCTCAATGGTGTAGCACCATAAAAAGCCTACCCATTCAGCCCATAAAAGAATATATGAAGGTGAATGGACATCTTCATAAATACATATTGAAAAGGAATATGGCGAGAGCATGAGGAATAAAAAACAGAACGATGTGCGTAGTTGTGCGGCTAAAAACTACTTGGACTACCTGCAGTTTTGAAAATAGAAAAAGGGATAGTGCCCAACTTGTTTCTCCTCCTTACTACTACACATTCTTTCCATTACAAAGACGATCGTGTCACGTCACACTCCCTTTTTTCACCAAGAAACAAGTTCCAGTGCTGCTCGTATCTGTTTTCAATATTGTTCACGTATTGCATGCATTCCACTACTTACTCGTGGCACTTCTCCTATCAAAAGGTAAAAGAAAGTAGGTAATATAAAGTGAATGCATTTGACATTATGTTCAACATGAAGCATTGATGGGACCCGACAAGAATTTTGCAAAACCTTTAAGTAGGTCTACAAAATATTGTACTTCCGTGCGTGTGTAAATGTCGCTTACCCGACTCAACCATTTTAGGTAGGCAAGCTTGAATAGCACATCGCATTTCAAGAAATAGTACAAACAACGACATGATAAGCAAACATAAAACACAAACCATGGACCATTGAAAATTCCATTTCGATATATGTATATCTTGTGTTATTGATTTATATTATTCTTAAGGATAAAGCTTGCATCGAACGCAGTAAGTATATGATACGTATTGGTATGCGTTTGAAAAACAGCTATAACTCGGATGTGTGTTTCAGATAAAACTTTAAAATGCTGGAAGCGTCTTCTTTTATAAAATGGAAACCTTAACTCATTATGTGGGTAAGTGATACAGATAACAGTTGTTTAAGAACGTAATTAAATTACATATAATTAAAAGCATTGAAAATTGCACTAAACGAATCTTTCTCTTCAATGAAATCCCAATCCATTAATTTATTTAAAATGAATGGATAATAAACTAACTGTAAAGTTTCTATTTGTACATTGTATTTTTGTATTGCGATTTTGTATTATGAACCAATAACCTAATTTAAGTAATACTAAGATTGAAATCGCTACCCCCAGTCTATTAAAATATATCATAAAAAGTCGTCTCCATGAAAGTCGGAAAATGGGGCTCTGACTTTCTTACCAAGAATTACAATTCAAGCATTCCTAATACGGCCCTCAATAATTCTAAGAACCGCACTCTAGACCTAACTAACTTTCACTCCATCTAATTCTCTTTCCACAAGACTTGATCGAATCACCGAGATGCAAGATACCTGAATAGCTGACAGCACAGAAATCTTACAAAATCCTACAGGATTCATTAGGTTTTTAAGAAATTTACTGAAAAGTAAAACTTTCTCAAATACTTTGTGCGTCGAAAGTAGCAGATATTTTATCACAGTTTTACAATTCCAACAGTACGACGACTACTACACTTTCGTGTATACTACTTATGCTGCTGACATTCTCTCCAGAAGATACCTTCAGTTTGATACTTCACGGATGATGGCAAGAGCATCACATCACATAAAGTTGCGAGTGTTGCAGTAGCTGTGTATTGCGTCACGCCCAGCACAAAATGCCAAGTTCGCAAATTTTGGGTAGGAATGTGAAATTGGCCAAGCCACCAGAAAATCTAGATAAAAGAAGCCCATCGTAATTCAGGCGAATAAGCTAGGAAATTGAATATGTAACGTTGTATACCGCAGGTAGTAGACAGAGTTTTAGTCTACATTTAGGAGCTGGAGTTTCTAAATGAACCTCAATATATAAAGGGAACGTCTAATGAATCTAAGTTAGGATCCCAAGACTCGTTTCTGCTCACATTTCACGAAGCCACACCACAATATCAATGGCACCTAAGCAAATTTAATTGATTCGAAATGCCTCCACAAATTTTCTACCACTATGATTCACTTCGTGTGTGGCTTACCACATGTCTTCCCTACAGTTTATCAAATCTATGAGCTGTAAGCTGAAGCCGTCCGACGTGATACAAGATAGAAATAGGATTCTACCCAGTTGGTTCCATTTGTTCATATTGTATGCATGTGAGGCTTCCCCTGTCGTCTCAAATCACAAGGCCAGGTTTTCATTTCCATTCGAAACCATTCACCATTGTAACTACGTACTATGCTTTGAAAGGGAAAATTATTCTCTCAGATCTCGGATGGTAACATAATAGAGATATTGATCTGTCGCACACCTACACCAAAATCACTGGAGCAAACAAATGGTCATTTTATGCAGGAACATTGCCAACAGAATATTATATTGTGTGCGCTACGACTTCAAGCAGACGCAAATATTACTTGTGTACAGTATCGGGATTGGCCAAAAAACTTGAGTAGTTTAGCTGTTCCACTGAAAGATTCCTTTACGTACGAACTGGTGCAAAGGCCAAATCAATTACCAATTACCACAACTTTTACTTGCACGATTGCTTCGCAATGGGATCCCAGATTATCGGGGATTAATCCACAACATTATTATCGATAAAAAATGTAAGCTCTTGCGGTCCAACAACTAAATTGATAGAAACTAGAAGGAAAATGAAGAGTACGAGTACACAAATACATAATGCAGTTGATGAGTATACTATATTATATTTATATACTTGTACTGTGTACTCAATTTCTGTAAACTAATTTCTCTGTCATTCACTAATCCTTGTGCAATTCCAAGACAGCAATTCTATATAGTTATAATGCAATAAATTTGGCTTGGCGTACCTTCTTCGATCTGAAGCCTAGAGACGATATGTGGTAGAATGAAAGCCATCATTTTGTGGAGGCAGGCACATTTATAAGTCATAATTTGCTGATGTTGCTTAGACTCTTACTAACTGTCTCTTTTGATATGATGTTCTCTGCTGTAATTAATTGGCTAATAAATCCTTCCGTAATTAGATAATAAATTGTTCGTCTCTCCTCTCAACCAAGTTTTCCTCTCACCATATCGCCCACGAAAAGAGGAAAGAAAGCGAAGAGAAGCTAGGATGAAAATGGTATTTGATGAAATGAAATTTGCATTCCTTAAGAGAAACATTGGGGCAGCTTCAGGCTTGTGGAAATACGTATTCCCAACTCTGAAAAGCCAGTGCCACTAGCCTCTGCGATAGAAATAACTTGTATGACTTGTCTAGACCAGGGTAAAATATCACTGTAATATATAGACATGTAATGTGGGGCAAAAGAGGAACAAGTTTAGTTTAACATTCATGCACACTTCTCCAAGATGATGCACGTTTCGTTTTCACTTGTTTCATTTAAGTAAACCTAAAGTCTCTTTCTAGGTGGAGAAAGTCTGGGAAAAGCAAGTCATCGCCTTACTTATTCCTTCAGTCATACAGATCCTCCTAGCTTTGCAAAGGTTGAGAGCACAAACTGTGTAAAAGCGTTTTTATTTTATTAGGATATGAAACTGCGTATATTCAAAAACTGTGGGGTTCACATCTAGTATCTATCTACTCTCACGATTCACAATCCTGTACACTGTTGGAGCTGTGTTCGCTGCTTGCTTACTAACTTTTTGCAAAATATACGGAACAAGGAAATGGAATAAAATGGAACAGTGCGAGAATACACTTTTTTCCTCTCCGTTTTTTGCAACCTACACACATATATAGAACAACTGGCAGGCTGAGAGGCTGTACACAAAATGCGTCATTTTTCATCACTTGAGCATCCACTCTACTCCCCAAATGCATGCATAGATTTATGAATTTTATTATGTATGCATAGTGTACTATGTTACTGCTAGTTCTGAAGCTATTCACAATTTACTCTCAAATTTTATCGTGCATTTTGCCCTTTTTTGCAGTATTATCATCATTATTCGCTCATTCGCTTTTTCTCCTTTTTTCATTCAGAGAGCTAACGTTGTGCTTTTTGCATAAGCATAATAAACATTATAGAATATACGAAATGTTGCTCAACTGTGAGAAAATTGAGTGGACTACTACTGTTGATTGTGTACTTGGACTCAAGGAGGGTTCCTGGTGTTGATGCAGATCCTCCCCTATATCTTGTGTTGTATAAAACTAATATTAGCCGTAGTACGGAAAGAATCAACAAAATAGGCCACTTATTTACTAAATCCTAAGCACACTCTAGGATCAATAAAGAATTTCCGGAAGACAAAGAACACTGCCGCGTTCCAATGAAAGCTTAGAGGAGTAATGTTGTGTTGTAGGTAACTATGTATGAATGTATGTAATAGCAAATAGCAATATTTTATCAACATCAACACATGCCAGACATCCAGAAAACTAGTCACCCGAGAGATGCTTCCTTGTATCAATAATGCAATTGAATGTAGTACTATACCAGATATAAGTCTAACTTCTTATATATTTTTCCCTTTCTTCGCAATAATGCTCTGCTAGCAGCTTTCTAAGGAACGTTATGATTCAAGGATGCTTATTAGATTACGTGTGTATGCGCTCTTGTCGAAACAAATGGGCTTAAGCATTACATATTAACGCTTTTATTCTGTTCCATCTCCAACGGTTTCATTTCACTCAGCCATGCGACCTAACCGTCTCCACTGCGAAGCCGGAACTGAAACATAATCTCTTATTTTATTATCATAGAATGGAGAGGAAAATCTTCAAAAATGTGATTTATGATAATAATCAATTTTAGTTTATAGCATGTCTAATCAAACTAAGTAGACCTAGACAAACCGTCACAATAATTAAGTTGGGAAAAAGTTAAATTCAATACAAAAAATCGCATGCTAGAGAAAACTTGTGAGTTTGGAGTAAATAAACCTAAAATCCAGATGGATGATACTAAGGGAAAGCATATATTATGAAAACGTGAAAGCTATGTGTGCTGAGCCCAAAGACGGAAAGTCATGTATGGAGTCTCAGCTGCAACACTAGTTATGTTTTTCCAACAGAGTTTCAGTTTCAGCATAGTGTTGAAACCTGCTGAGCTAATGTCGTTCTTCAGTGCGCGGCATGTCTACATTTGTAGTTTGTGTACATTTCATTCGTCTTCTGGTATTATTAGACACTGTAAAAAACCTGACTGCTCCTCTGTTCTTCCGTGAACGACTATTTTTCTTTATGTTTACCAACACTCGTAAAACAAAATGCTATGTTTATCTGTGCATGAAAACGGAGGAGAGTATGTGCTCCGGGTGTTTTGGTCTCATCTCATCTTCTCTCGAGTTTTTATTTGCAAGTTCCGAAGGAATATATTTAATATAATTTGTGCACGCGTGTGGGCTTTATGTAAATAAATATATTGAATTTATATGTATTTGACGCATAGTGGCATTATATTCTCCTCTATAACCACCCCCAAATAATATAAAAAACAAATTGAAGACTTCAGTTGAGAAAAATGGTATAATAATTCTATAAAACATAAAGTTTACGGTCCAGGATTAGAGTTAAGGTCTTCTTGAAGAGGCCATACAAAATGACTCGGCTTCAACTTGGTGGTACGCATATAGGAATGGGTTGGAGTCGGAAAAGCTATTCTAAAAATTAAAAAGTTTGTGGGCAACAAATTGAAATCAGTTGCAGGGATTGGAGTATAAAATGGGGGAAAAGAAATGCTCTATATATACGTAGGAGTAAGAGAATGCAGGCTGACGCTGATAAGTTGGTGGTGTTGCTTGGTTCATGAGAGATATTGTAGTAATGGTGTAAAAGAGGGAAGATGAGCGGTTGTAGAACTTTTGTGGCGTGGATGGTGCGCTGAGTATTGAGCATCTAAAAGAAGATGATAGCATCGTTGAAAGTTAAAAGTTTTTGGGAAGAAAGTACTACTTTCACTACCGCAGCATTTGCAGCGGGCCCAAAACCATCTTTTGAGTACAGGATCTGCAGCAAACACAATACATTACTATCAACATGGAACAAATACCACGTTCCCGTTTTGTCTGACATTTTTCTTCTCAATGCACGACGATACAAGAACTGCCTACCCTACACTTTCTCTATATATATTCTGCACCGTAATCAGAGTTGTGGGGAGTTATGAGAGTAGAAAAACTGATCTGTTTTGTTCTCCAATCTCCTCTTTCTTTCCCCACAAAGCCTAAAATACTTTTCTCCACAAAACAAGCCTTTTTTTACTAGCTTCATTCTCGACAAGAATAGAGTACGTGTACATTTTTTGGTTCCATTCAATGAAAACAAAAAACATTACTGAGCGAGGGGGGTTACTACCATACCAGCCAATCCTATAGAAAACCTGGAGTTCCAACCGAAACAGTACTACTAAACACTGAAAACAATATTGCAAGTTTGAAAATGGTTGTAAAATAAAGCACAGAATATCTGCGAAAAATAAAAGCTTTTTGAACTTGAAATGGATGAAAGAAAGCTTCACTCTGGCGTACAAAGTATGTTCATAAGAGAAGTGGACCATTGTATTTGAAGACTTGACAAAAGATAAAACCCCAAAAGCAAAGCACATAAACAATATACTGAGTAAAAAGTTGTTTCATGAACGAAAAACATAGAACAGTTTTCACTAAAAATCCGTTCTCCTTGAATACTCCGCCACAGTTATAATGCATTCACCAATTTCATTCCCGCAGTCAGTTCATTCCTTTTCTCCTTTTGATAGCGGATGCACACAAGCTGAAACCAACGGATTCTCAGAGGAGGATTATTTGCAAACCCTGACAAAAATTCTAGGTACGCTAAGACTTATATATTCGTTTTTGAAAGGAGTGCACAAAAGCTATGTATCTTTTTCTTACAAATGTGCTAAAAAGCAATGTGTCCCGATGTAAAGATCATGTGGAGAGTTTCCTAGATTTTTATAAGCGGTGGTAAAAGGAAAAGAAATATTTGTAAGTAGTGCATTAGGCAAAATGGGAAAGAAAGGAAGAGAGACGCTCCTTTTCCTCCATTTTACCTAAAACCAAAGAAAGAAAAGGAAGCAAGTAATAAGTAGAGAGGAGAATTCAACCTAGCTAAAAACTTTCACTTTGCCACCAGCTGCTGTGCATCGCATCACATTCTTTCGCTAAGCTCCTTTTCCATTTCATACTTCTCTTCCTTCCTGGAAACAAAGAGCTTTGCAAAAGAAATACGAAAAGGAGATGTGAAAAACTGAATACGAAAGTAAGTGATGTTGTTATACTGCTTTATATTATGTTGAAATACTGCTGAGCTGAACTGCTCCCTACTTTACTTACCTACTTCAGCTTCCCTGCCAAAATATTGATCAATGCCAAAAGGAAACCACAGATGAAACATTTTGAGTCCCTCCAGGAATACACTCTTTCATAAGACCGTTGTTGATTCTCACCCTAGGCTTTTTGCGAATCTTTTTTTCCTCGTTGCAAAAACAATGTAGTGTTGGTTCGTTGGGTGGTAATATTTTATCACTCCCTAGCCCGGTTTTCCGTGGAGTGTTTGTTGAACCATGAAGTTTACATATGTAAACAGGAACCTCCATTAATTCATATATCCATTTTCATACCGGGTTTAATTACACTTAACAAAGAATAACGATCAACATATAAATCTTGGAGTTTTACCCTCAACAAACGAGCTAAAAGTAGACCCTACAGATCAATGTAAAACGGTTAAAAAGCATTGGAAAGCTTTTAAACAAATAAATCATAGACCACGACCAAGTTTGTTGAAGTAATTCGTACAAAGCTAAGATACAACAGGCTTTGAATCTAAAAATTGTAACCTACAACCTATATAGACGGGCATGACTCCCTTTCATTATTATGAATTGCCAATAAGTGTAAGAAATATCGAAGATTTCAATTCATTTTCTTTATTATTGTTGATTTTATCAACACAACGGGTCTATAGCTATTCCATTCAACAATCAAATAGGGGTTCATAGCCATAGATTACATCATAACACGGAAATAGGAAATATCATTTCGTGTTAAGGAATTCGCGACGAAGAACATACAATAAATACATTATTCTGTGTGAAAAAAACTACGAAGAAAATGTTTATTATGTATTTCTATTTTGTTTGGCCAAAAAATATTAGGACCTAAAGAAAGCAGATATGAAGCCTTGAAACTTTGAGTTGAAGCAGCCATGAATTGAATACGGCTCAATGGAATACAACGTTGACGTTATGTTTTCTATGCTGAGAGAGAAAACTTATTTCCTTCGAATAAATTTCCTTCACGATACGTCTATTTTCATTATGCAAAATTGATTCTGCAGAGCTCTAAAAATGCCAACCAGACAAAATACGGCAGTGCCATATAGTATAGCCATAACCATAGCCTTCTTGTTCTCAGCAGAAACCTTTTGCAATTACATTCGTTGTAAATAGGTACACATTATGCAAAGCAGCGTAAAGTAACCATTTTACACAACCAGCAGGAAGACGAATATGAATTGCCACTTGTTAAAGTTTTTTCCGTAACAATTTTAGATTCCTTAAGCGCTAAACTGCTACAGAATCCTAGGCCCATCTATTACAAGTCGAATGAGATCAGACGTTACATTAAAACTTGCGAAATTCAAAGGAATTCGTTGCAACTCTTGATCGCAAACACAATCTGTTCTCAGGACATGGTACATGTATTTACATAACTTGGAAATAGAGCCGTGTACAACCTCCATTATTTTTTGCTCTAATGTTTTTAGCGAATAAAACATTCACACCGAAAGTTACTTGAACACACAGTTTTGTAACTTAGACTAATTTAAAATTCCTTTCCTAGAGAATTTCAACTCTGTGTGAGGTATCATACAGTATATAAAGTACCATAGCAGAGGCAGAGTCTCTGCAATATGGATGCAGAATTTAGGTTTGGGAGAAAATTCATGGTTATTGGCTAAAGTGCGAAGCTAAACCAAACATGGAGCACTCACACTAGATGTGGAGTAGCTGAAGAGCAATTTGTTTGCCGACTTTGCCAACCAGTGCCATATATGATGATGCATACTTTTAAAAGATTTTCTTTTCTACCATACATAAGTGTAAGAAACCCCATGTTAACAATAAAAACAAACAACGCAACGTCATGTACCACAACACGGTTTAAATGGCTCACGTAATGCATCGACAGAAGAAAGAAAACGTTGAATGTAAAAAAAAGTAGTAATTCCTTTATTCAATATGTTTTACACTGCAGAATGTTGTGGAGTCATATGCTCGTCGTTTCATAATGATCCATGGAATGGGGGCTTTCAAGCATCTTCTTTCGGTATCTGCAGTGATCAAGTGAGCAAAAGACGATCTTCCTGATGGGCTCTTTATGCTCCCATAAACATTTAGTCGACAGTAATGAACCCACTGACTCATTTTATTCCTTAACGATGCTACTGCTTTTCACTATTCGGAAGAAATAAATGCAAATTACATTGGTAGTGGTAAATACTGCGTGGTATTTGCAGATTTGAGATAAAACGTATGAAACCTCGAACTCAAATTAAAGTACGTTCTTTCTGTTAAAGCAGCAGTCGTTTGCATAATTTGCAAGAAAATTAATACGCGAACTTGCATAAATATACGCATCGACATATAAAATTCTGTTTGCCAAGATCCCAAACCCTCAATGTTAAAGTTACGAGTGTATCAATTCATTAATGGACAATAAAAAGAGTAATTTAGTCAATTGCCAAATACAAATTCAAATTACTTGCCTGAATTCGGATGGATCCTCCCTATGAAAACTTGCAAGAGTTACTACAATGGTAAGAACTTGTTATCAGTTCATTTCACTAAGTTTCGTCGACCTTGAATTCGAACCCAAAGAAGTATGTGATTCTAAATTACATGATTTTATGACGAAGAACATAGACTCGTATAGTTTCCTAACCACAACTGAACAATGTTTAGTTACTACAAGTTGTAATTTTTGGTTTGCAATTTAAAGTGATATTAACTATATAAAACCTTATATAATCCAATAATATGTCGTCAAATAGTAAAGCAAATAGGGGAAAACATCTAACGCTTCAGATTGAAGGAACAAATATGTGGAGTAATATTTCCGCATAAACTTCATGTAAAGCAAGAATAAGTGCCTCTTTATAGTAAGTTCCAATTAAACTTATATTCTCTTCTTTTCAGATGATTCTCTCTCAGTTCTCTTCAGATTTTTAATAAACAAACTATCCTCAAAGTACTACCCACATAACGATAGGAAACAACTTTCATTTAGGTAGTACTTTCTTCAAGATTATAACTTCATAACATTCAGTTCGTTCGTGTAGTAGGTTGAACAGAGAAATGATGATAGACATGATATAGAAGCTGGTTTGTACGTACTTTTTGAAGATTATTTTTCAAGGAAATGTAGTGAAATGTGAACAGGCATAAAAGCATTAAGTAGTATAGATAATAATGTACATACAATGCTTTCACTGTTTCTTCGAAAATTACTTTGGTTTTGCTGATCACCTGCTGCTTCATTGCACTAATCCTAATTCTCGAAG
Organism: Orchesella villosa; assembly: GCA_036850725.1. Lineage (NCBI taxonomy): Eukaryota > Metazoa > Arthropoda > Collembola > Entomobryomorpha > Orchesellidae > Orchesella > Orchesella villosa. Next base: position 1,639 of record JAANSM010001152.1, on the reverse strand, counting down.
CATGTGGAAAATCCTTCTTCTCTCATTTTCTCAAAATTTAAGGGGTGGATGCAGTGAAGCTCACAAGAAATAAGAAATCAAGATAAAGGATTGATTCATCCACTTGAATATATGGAAAATTACAAAAGCTTTTTGTGATACGTCGGATATGGGTTGAATCGAAAATCATATACATATATGTATACACTATGACTATAAATGTTCCTGCTCTAAGCTATCAACTTGGAGCTGATTATTTTACTTTGTACATACTTTTTAGAATTGGAAGTTTCAACAGTCACACTCACAGACACGTGTCTAAGAGCTTGTTTTTTGTTTCGAAGTGTATCTTGCTGTATCGTTTATAGTGAACTTACATTAGTTAGGTTTTTATGCATTTATTCATGGCGAAAACTGTGCACGCTTTAGCATGTACATCACATCACCCTAAGAAATGAAAAGGGTTTCGTAAAAATAAAACCTTCCAATTTTTAAAAAACCAATCCTTTTCTATTCACCTTTATCCGCCCAGTTCAAAATTTCATAGTGCTTTCAAAATCTTTGTTTAGCATTCATACCATATCACATATCTCAAATGAATGCTGAAGGTTGCAAACAACGAGTTTTCATAAAGTATCTGCGCATTTTTACTCCACCGCTTCTATTAAAAGAAATGCATAGGTACGTTCTTTGATAAGAATTCTGAAAGAGTCATACACAGGAAATGCTGCGTAGAGAAATTGAGTGCTGGTGCCACCGACACCAGCAAGCAAGAATACAATGAACTTATGTACATTTACATATAGATGCCATATTTCGATGAGCTTTCAAACTAAACCTATCTAGCTACTTTGTTGAATAGAGATTTTCAAGAGGAAGAGAAATGAAAATCAAGAAAGCAAAACATGTATTGTATATACGTATGCATGTATTCATACAAAAGAAAATGCTCGCATGTACATATACCTTTCATCTCCTATTTCTCTGCGAGCCATCGCTGTTCGTTGTCATTTCATTATCCAAAAGCGTTAGCGTCAGCAAAAAAATATTACGATTAAATGCAGAGGAAATAGTGCCACACAAGCTTTCCTGCTGTTAAAGCCTCTCATCCTCTCCATGGAACAATCCCATTTTACCTGAACCATCTACGCAGCGACAAACTAATTTTCTATTCTGCTAAAAGCAGGATAAAATTTGAACATATGGGGGAGATCGAGCGAGTACTTATAGAAGATGGATGTAAAACACGCGTAACAAAACGTGCACCTTAAAATGTATACCTCTTTGATTATAAAAAAAGTTGTAACGTGACAATGTTTGGAAGCTTCAGTTTGGATAAAATGACTACATTGTCCTGTCAAAGGAGGACACGGAGAAGACTGAGGCGAGGCGTATTATATTTAGCGTACAGCTTACGAGAATAGGATTATACGACTATTGTTCCGCGAAGTTAAAGTTTTAGCACATAATATGCATAGACGTTTCTATTTCCTTGTGCTTTCCTAATAATAGGAACACAAAATGAAGCAGCAAGGACTATCAGACAAAAATAATTCACTTTTGATGCCAGTGGTTTTGTTCTGTTGAAGATTTCTATCTCCGTCCTAATTGACAACTTCCTTTCTTCAGAAACTTTTACTGATTTCAGCTGAAATGTTTT
>JAANSM010001151.1:0-20459 GCA_036850725.1 Orchesella villosa | reverse complement strand
TATTTCGCCTCAAATTTTTGCGTCTTGAATACTGTATGACGTCTTTATTAGCTATGCACGTGGAAAACGTTTTCTAAAAATATTCCTGGATTAAGAGGAATTTCAAAAGACCTCCTTTCGGTTTCCTATATAAACCTACATAGTCATGAAACTACTCTTGAGGTCGACCTTTAACAAAAGTGGGGAGACACTTTACATTTTGCTGACAACTACCCACCACATACGCTATATGCGCACACATAGTACATATGCATATTGTATGATCTACCCCCGATCTACCATGCAAATCCATACTTTTACCTGGAAGCTCTACAGATCAAAGATTCAAACATTTATTTTTTGATCTTCCTTCCATTTGTGAGATTACCTGCATAATCAAATGAAACTATGACCTTGGAGCTAGCTGAAGGTCTTTGCCCGTTTAGGAAAAGCTTTAGAAAAAACCGCATCAATTTCCCGTAGCTTCTTATTTACTTATTTATCAGCCATTACTCTATCCGTTCCGCGTATTAAGTATGATCCACCAGGCTTATTTGTTGAGCTTATCCATCAAAACATGTTTTGTAAACGGGGAAAATATTGACACTAACTACATATCATATTTTTTATCATATGTTACTGTATATTATATCCCTTTTCTAATAATCTACTATAGGTGCTTATTGATAACAATGGTGATGCAGAAGGGAACTACACCGTCGTCTCACTTCTCCCCGTTCAAGACTCTGACTCAGCTCTTAATCAAAGCAGCAGCTCACTAGGTCCAACATATTACTATTGGGATTCCAATGCAAACACCACAGTCAATCTGAGCATGCAACCTGTTGGCTACTTCACTCAAGTCCCGTCCAACTCATCGACGTCGTCAACTGGAAACTCGGAGAGTAATGGGAAAAGGGAAAAACCTGCTGATGACATTGTTGTAAGTGATGTTGAAAGTGTGTATAATTAAGTCAGAATAAAAATGACCATACAATATTTGGTAATGTTGAGCTTACTTTTCCCTGAAGGGAAAGTGAAAAGCAGGTGTTACATAAAAAGCCTAATGAGAATTTGATGGATGTTCTCATGAAACATGTGACTGACACCACTTTCCTGATAGATCAAAAGCCCTTGCGTTTTCTTTCATGGTCAACATTTCTCTTTCTCTCTTTCTATTTCCATATTTCCGTCTGGCAACGTGAAACGTGGAAATACCGTCATTACCTACTTTTATACCATTCATATTTAGTTCAATTGACATTGTTTGTGTGGGGAATCTAGGTCAGACAAAATGAGAAGAGGGAGTCTGGGCCGCATGCTGCTGGAGTATGAAATATGGTCATGTGCTTATGTTTTCTCTTGATTTCCCTGTGTGCTTTTGGTTGAATAGTAGATAGAAAGGGGGTAATAATAGACGCAGCCATTCACAAGTCAAAACAATAGCCCAACGATATGATAAATAGCCCCTCTTTCCCCCATGCAAAATTCCATAACTATTCCGTCCAAGTTACTTGTGAAGAAGACATTTTTGAAATACTAGTTGAAATATGAAAGAGGAAGACTCATTTCAATATAATTTATTCCGACTTTCAACTTTAATCTATCCACCTGCGGGATACAACTGTTCTCAAATGGGAATGGGAGAGATGTTCATATAGCAGGGGATTTTAGAATTCTAGAGAAAAGATGTTGAAATTGATGAAACAATCTGGAATTGCTTTTGTTTTCTGTGGTTAATTATCATTCAGGTATTTCACTATATTAACGAGTCTCGACAAATTCAATGGGTTGGAGGGAAGCCCCCAAAGGCGGAACCAAGATGTGGTTTTCATGGAGAGCATTGTGTCTACAAACCAGACTGGAGGACGATTGTTGTCTGCTCTGTTGCTGCTCTTGTGGTGGCAGTTGCTTTTGTTATAGCCGCAAGGTATGTGATACATAAAATACGTGAGAATATTATATTTTCTGTTGGATTACCAAATCCATAAAGACTGTCTATACATATAAATATATATGAAACTTATCGTTTGTTGTTAACAATGCTCAACATCAATAAACCTTACTTGTGCACACTTGCACACATAAATAATTGTAAATTCCGCACTTTTACTTCACGGTTCATTAAACATCTAGGTCGTTCATTGCACTTTTTCTTTTATCCATTTTCCACTTTCATGTCTGAATATGAATCTGATATTATTTACATTTTTACGCTTAGCTATGCAAATAGTAAGCTCAATATGTGTGTGTACTTTACACTCATTTCATTATGATATGGATATGACATATGACACAAAAGTTGTAAGTCCTTTTTGCGTACGATCTCAAATCTCAACTTTTATTTGGTACACACGAGTTTCGACTCTCTCCTTATCTTTGACGGTATGGCTGGAAGGTTTGTGTCGTGTTGAAAAATGTATAGCTACCAGGAATGGAATCTAGAGCATGACACCAAAGATTTGATACTAATATATACTGGAGCGATATATATGTACCACTTTTACTACAGTTAATGCATACATGAAGTCAGTGAACTGTGAGCAACTTTCAAACTCTTCTGAGGAGCACAATGAAAGAACATGTGCGCATTAAAATCTGTCAAGATCTACTCTTGCCTCCCTTTTTACTTCTCTCTTTGGAGTATCATCATCATCATCAAAAAGGAAATGTGTGTCAGATTCCCACAATGGAGAAGAAGAGGGGAAGAAGAATGGGTTTGCTCCCCAAATTGCAATAATGTCGTTGCTCATTCATATTTATTGAGAAAAGTTGGGGAAGAGAATGGCCTTTTTCATGTAGATTATTACATTCGATTTAGTTTTGCATCTTTGCATTTGACTTTTCACAAAGCAAATCGCGACCTGTCAACACCAAAAGTTTTTTTGGAGTAGGATATCATTTCAGGTTCATTCATACAGGAAAGGTTGTGTACTATATACTGTAGAAAAATGTAGTCTTGTAGCAATTTCCTTTTTGCCTTTGTGATTTCTATATGTTCTCCATTTCCTGTCTAAATTCTGGAAGGAGACTAACTAAAACTATGTTGTATAACTTTTGTTCACAGGCACTACCGCTATGAGCAAAAGTTAGCGTGTCTCCTGTGGAAAATTGATATGCGAGACGTCATCTTGATTCCATTAGGACCACCTGAGCCAATTAATGGGACAAAGAACACTGTAATTAATTTCTATTACTATTGATATATATGCTTCCTTATTCTCAGACATTTTATTTCCCGTATCTTGATTTTACTTTAGGATTGAATGATAAAGAGAGCTATAACGTTGCATATTTAATGTATGTTATGCGTACGTATATGTATATCAAATGTATGTTATGTATTTAGCCTCACCTACACCCTACCCACTATACCTACCTTCATTTCACACAATTGCTTTCTTGCAATGTCTTCCGTTCCGGGTAATCTAACGTGCTTTTCCTGTCGCATAAATCTCTAGGTTGAGTTTCTTGTTTTTATTGTCCTTCCCCATCACTTTAATCCTTTTTCCTTCTTGGAGTCACAACCGTTTTACAGTTATGCTTTAAAAAACTCGGAAATTCTTTCCCCATACTATCAAGATCAACTTTATGTTGCAAAAGACGGCAGATGTCTAAAATAACTTGTTTTCTCTTCGTTGAAGACATAAAATGGGAGTGTATAATTCAGGTCAAAGTTGTTGACCCATCCTGTAGAAATTTCTTTGCATATTTTTCCTACTCTCTCTTTCTCTCCTTCTTTCTCTATTTGTATACATATAGTTTCCCTCAAAGTATTTATAGTTGACTAGCTTTCTCCTTTCTCCATTCCTTTTTACAACTTTCCTCCAAAGTATTTTATGTAATGAAAATAGTTAACTTTTTTGCCACAATTGTTTTATAAGATGTCTCAGTGGTTTCCTAATTTTTTTGCATGAAAAAAGGTTGCCCTTTGTCGTCAACTTTTGGGCACAGCTGTGGATACAGAACCACCATTGGAACTAGCTTGCAAGAAAGCCTACACCAGGATCGGCTTCTATAAAGGGATGGTAGTAGCTCTGAAGCCAATTTACAAGAGGAGTATCGATCTCACCAGAAATATCCGGAAAGAACTCATTCAGGTTAATTTGAGTTACACAAATAACATTATTACGCTACTCTACTTTTACCATCGTATAATATATCATTATATTATGTGCTTACACACAAATTTTCATTGAAGGTGTCTAGGAAGGTCTATCCATACACCTTTTATATTTCATTCATTACACGAATCTATATATGTAACACGAATATTGTTATTCGAACCCGTAGATTCGTGAAGTCCGCCATGAAAATATTATTCCTTTTATTGGAGCGTCAGTGGATCACGGAAACATTTGTATTCTTACTGCATACTCGGCTCGAGGGAGTCTAGAGGATGTGCTTCAAAATGAGGATTTGCATCTGGACAACATGTTCCTTGCTTCACTTGTCGCTGATCTCATCAAGGTAAAAAAAAGTTTCCCATTTTATATGGTATGTAGATAAGGTTTGCATCTCGTCTTGCACGGAATCAATCAGCTTTGCCAATCTAGTATTTTAATGAAAAAGAAAAGAATTAAGCTGATTTCCAGAGGCTATAACAGAACTATATTCTTATTGTCATATTCATTTCCTTTTGTATATATGTATGCAGTTTTACCTCAAAGAAAAGAAATGTATGCAATTTCAACGCAAAGAATTTATAATGACAATGAGCCACCGACATTGGGAAAGAAACTTACTCTTGCTTTCCTGTCGGGATTTATTTTGAGCTCGATGAACCGTTCCGATTGAATTATATGCCGTGTGTGGCTTACCCTACTTTACTTTCTCGGTTTAGTTTTGCTTTCGTTCGTGTTCATTCCCGAGATATTCGAAAATCTCTTCTATCGAAGAATTCTAAAGTAGATGAAGATAGAGCACTTTATGAAGAATGCAAAATGGGATATATAAGATAACGTGCTATGTGTAAATGTGGCGGCTGACCCAGAACCAACTGGAGAATTCTTTTATATAAAAAAAACTTAATGAAGTGGGTAACTGGGTAGAGGCACCTCAGATTTCTCAGAAGTTGATATATGGGACAAACTTCCATTTTTCCACATCTCTTCATCTGTAAGCAGAATATACATAGAAGTGTATATAATTTTCGTATTTTTTTTTCTCTTTGAAAATATAGGGCATGATTTATTTGCATGACAGTGAAATCATTTCACATGGTAATTTGAAGTCATCCAACTGTCTCGTTGACTCACGCTGGGTTCTTCAAATCGCTGACTTTGGTCTTCACGAGTTCAAAGGTATGAAACTACATATTATCTGTCATATTCTTTGATATATATAAACTTTATTCTTAATATCAAAGGACGCCAACGTTTTATGAGCAAAACTGTCCAAGAAAAGTTTATGAATATGATTTTATGTGACATAATGACATGATGCGTAGTCCCACGCACGATTTGTACGCACAAAGTGGGGATAAAAGATAAAAGGGACAGTGATTGTCATTGTAATTTCATTATGTGCATAACTTTTTATGTGTTTGACATGAACAAAATCTTGTATATTATTTAATGCAACAGCTGGGCAAGAGATCAAAGGGGAATCAGAGAACGAAGTTCGCAAGCTTTTATGGAAAGCACCAGAACTTCTCCGGGATCCTAGTGCTCCAGCTCGAGGAACACAGAAAGGGGATGTCTACTCTTTTGGCATCATTTTATATGAAATGATAGGCAGATCTGGACCATGGGGCAAAACGCAACTCAGCTATTCTGGTGAGTTATTTTATTTGAGATTCTTTGAGTCAAAATTTATGCTTACTTATTTTTCAAGTCTTCTTATTCAAAGGGTTAAACTGCATTTGATAGTCTACAATATGGACTAGACGAATGAATGAAAATGTGCAAAAAAAGTAATTTTTTATAAATTGGGAAGAATTTTTATTCTCGATCTTTTTAACCTCTAAATCAAAGCTGTCACTTCCATAATTCGTTTAAATCCTAAATTTGAGCTATAAAAGTAAAACATATTTATGTGCATGCGAAATAACATTGAAAAGTTGACGGATAAAAGAAGCTGGCAAGGAATTTCAGATGGATGACTAAAAGCTTTAGTGCTAGTTGTAAATTTACTTTCACAAGTGTATTTTTACAATTATAATTCATATACACTAAAACTCGTAGCACCTTTTACAACAACTGAATAATTGATAATAAATTTACATTTGAGCACATCCAGTTTTGTCTTGTTTGCTTTTCCTGGAACTGGATTACGTCGGAAGGTAGCAGTATGTTTGTTTTGAAAAGTGGTAGGCTTAATTCAAAGCACTCGGACTGGCCATTAATTGTGAGGATCAAAAAGAAAATATTTCCCGAAACAATGAAGGTTAAAAAGCTTCTACGTTTTAAACCTCTCTAGTCTCAAGGTGACCCCCTATCCCAACAGCTTTTTGGTGAAACATATACCACCCCGAAGCTTAATTGTTTACTATTGGCAAAAGTTATGAAAGGTTTTAATTTCAAAGATCAAAAAATTTACTCGCAAAAAGAGCACATCCCATCATGTTCCACATGATGCCGAAGGTTCTTTATCAGAAACCAGAAACCCTTTGTTCGTGGAAATTGAGAGTAAGCCATGCCATATAATGATTGAGATAGTTTTCTGTGAAATTTAAACACATCATAACAAAAAGAGCAGCCAGCAGTAGATATTACGATTTTCTATTAACATTATAAAAGCTTTTAAAACAATAGAATTAGAACGACATGTTTCTACATCATTTCAGAAGCGCTTTTCACAGCTCACTAGGTTTTTAACATAAATGTTATTATAAAGCTTTAGTTTCTAATTTTGTATCTAAATCCTCCGTAAACTCTGCAAACATCCCTTCATTGTACTGGAGGGCTTTCATAGTCAGGAGTTCAGGAGAAAATCTAATACAATAGAACAGCAAGGGACGAAGGCGAAGCATGATGAATTTACGAAAACCATAACCTAACATCATTAACATTGCAAATTTCATGGAACAAGCTCTTTTTGGTCACTTCGTGGGAGGAAATTATAATTATAAGGAAATCCTTTTGAACTCAAAATAGGATTGTTTTCTAAGGCTATTAATTCCATTTGAACTTCAAACTTTATTTGTTTGAGCTGCTTTCGCATACGTGAGCTTCTAACATGTTCACGTGAACATAGGCTGATCTTGAACGAGAATATGTAAATTGATACGAGTGTGTTCCCTTCACGATTTCAGAAATAATTGAGAAAGTTGTGAATCCCGAGTTGGTTGACCTATCCGAAAGTGAAGATGGATTCCTTCGACCTTCAACGTTGCACTTGGATTGTGGAGAAACGATTTTGAAATGCTTACAGGCATGCTGGGAAGAGGATGCAGATCTTCGACCTGACTTCAGATACATTCGTGTGCGTCTGAAGGAAATGCAAGCAGGCTTGTAAGTGGCTATAATTTTTATATAACCTTGAAGCAAGATGTATGCTATAATGCTAAGAAGCTCATAAAAGTAACGCATTGGGGGTTTCGCCACAGGAAACCGAACATCTTTGACAATATGCTGTCCATTATGGAAAAGTACGCCTGCAATTTGGAGGATCTCGTTCAGGAACGCACGTATCAACTCATCGAGGAGAAAAAGAAGACGGATGCATTGCTCCATAGAATGTTACCAAAGTATGAGATCTAGCTTAATTTTTGTGGACAAAAAAGATATCATGTATTCTACATTCAATGGTTCATTTCCAGCTTCATCAATCCTTTTTCTAAGCTCCATTTGTTTCCCCGTTTTCTATCTCTAGATCTGTTGCAGAATCTCTAAAGCGTGGGGATCCAGTAGAAGCTGAAAGTTTTGATTCTGTAACAATATATTTTAGTGATATTGTTGGATTCACAGCTTTATCCGCTGTAAGCACTCCACTTCAGGTACGTGTACACATATACATACTATATATATGATTTTCCTATGTGCAATTCGCGTTTAATTTGCTCATTTCCCAACCATGGCATTAGCAGGCCAACGACCACTTCATTTACGGGTTGCACAAATGGTGCTGAAATATGCAAAGCGTGGGATTAAGTATTAAGTATCACGTGCTAAAAAGAAACTGGTGTGTTAATTACTTTGCAGGTTGTTGAACTACTAAATGATTTGTACACATGTTTTGACTCAATCATTTCCAACTATGATGTTTACAAAGTGGAGACTATTGGGGATGCATACATGGTGGTAATTAATTGTTCTTTGTTTCCTTAATCCCCTCAGCTTATAATATAATTGCAGAAAGTATTAAAATATATACTGTATAATATAATATATAATGCTCCATGCTCAAATACCTAGAATTTGCTAGAAACCACTCTAAACCCAAAGCAGGGCCAGGGCATTTCCCTAGATGTAATTAATTTTCGAATTCCGAACGACTCTCCTGTTCTCCTCTACTTCATTTCCTATCATGCTTCAACTGTATGACTGATTACCAATTAGAATTTTATCTAAAAGTTATTCCCTTTATTGAATTACTCTAATTAGGTCAGTGGGTTACCAATTAGGAATGGGAACCACCATGCTGGAGAAATTGCATCTATGGCTCTGCATTTATTAGATCGGATCAAGAGTTTCGAAGTCCGACATCGACCTGGAGAAAGGCTTAAGTTGAGGATTGGGATTCACACGGGTAAACTATACTTAATGTACCATCTAGTCTTATCCTTTATGTCGAACCCTTTAGTACAGGGAATTCATAAAATGGATGGTAAAGAGTCCATTTATTCACATCACGAGCAAAGAATTCAAGTTTATGGCTACCAAGACTTTGATTAGTTTTGATGATGATGGTGATGACATTTATCTATCTTTTCTCCTTAGGGTGTGTTGTGGCAGGCGTTGTGGGATTAAAGATGCCAAGATACTGTTTATTTGGCGACACAGTGAATACTGCAAGTCGAATGGAGAGTTCTGGAGAAGCTCTGAAAATCCATATATCAAACGTTACCAAAAGTGTACTTGAGCAAATAGGTGGCTATTACTATGATGAGAGAGGGATTATCCCGATAAAGGTACTTAATAGCATGCTGGGTGGATTCTTAAACTGTCATTGTCACTATTTATATCGATATTATCATCAAAATCACATTGAAACTTCTTTTCAGGGGAAAGGTGAGATGTGCACATTTTGGCTGACCGGAGAAGATCCTGCAAGAACCCGGAAAAATTCTACAGAATCCAATGTTACCAATAGACTTGATGTCTTGGAGGAAAAGTCCATGCATCAATCCCCTCCAAATGGTGTCATAGGCTTTGGCCAGGGGGAACCTTACAACATTGATCTCAGTGAAGTAGCTGCTGCCACGAACAATAATTTCCAGTCATTTCCTTGTGACGATGGTGGGTTAGACAAGAAATAATTTACGAAAGAAACTGGTTTAAACGAGCATATTAGTTGATAACTAAACATATTCATATTGATTTCCAGCTAGTGAATGCAATGCCAATGTCAACTCAAACGCAAGCTCCTCACCATACAATCATCAGGGTAATACAAGTAATTATAATAAAAAAGTGGAAAACAGTGGTGAGGGCCGAGCCGGAGGTGAAAAGCCAGTAGTCTCAAGAGAAGCTTCTCCTGATCTCACAACAACCATCGCATCCAATAAGTACGATCAATCTCTGAATAATCTTTCAGCCGGGTCAAACGGGAAGGTAGTATACAAGCCGACAACTTGGCTGCTTGCTGATTGCCAGAACGGAAAAATTGTAAGAGATGAGGATATTTTATAGGAGGTTATATATTAATCTGTTATAAAAAGAATCAATTAAATTAAAAAATTTGTATTTCTTTAAAATGTTAAGGACCATCATGGAAATGTTCTGAAAAATATTGGGGGAAAGTATGTGAGCTGTTCCAATGTATTTCAAGAATGCAAAGTGAACATAATCAAAGAACTGAAGAAGAATGGGAACACAGCGGCTGCTGCAGCTGCTGCTACCGCTTTCGCTTGTAATAATGGAAGCATTGGGAACCACCATCTTCATCATGGTCAACACCCAACAACCAATCGTTTCCGATCTGCTCCAGTTAATCACATTTATGGAGACGTCTTCACCAAATCCAACCTCTACTCCATTATTCGCACATGAGGAGCGCAATTTCGTTTAGGGAAATGATTCTTGTAATCAAATCAAACTCGCAATTGAAAGGTATTTGTACGACGATTTTAAAACAAAAAAAAATCTTGTATGATGTTTCGTGAACCAATGTGTAAAGTAAGTTATTTTTATTTCAAAGAAAATGGTCTCATCTCTCCAAATTCGTATCTTGTAATAAAATTAGATTAGAAAAGTTACTGTTCTTACCTTATCCTATAATATGCCTATGAATGTATTAGTTTGTATAGCTTATTCCAGCATTTACCAAGGAAGTAGGTCTGAATCTCATATGAACTCAGCATTTTGATGTGATTTGCTGAACTCTGTTTTTTTCGTAGACCTGATTAAGATATATGCTGATTATCAGTAACTACACATGAGTGCTAGATAAAAATTTTGTGGTATTCGTATTCTCAAAATGCACTTAATTGTACTTATTGATATTTTAATTTTTGTGATACTTAAGATTGACTTATGATTTTGCATGCACAAGCATGGTATGCTAATCAGAGAGAAACTTAAAAAAGGTCACAATGGTGAATTTTTAAGACTGTAATCTTCCGTCAGTGTCAGTAGACTAGTTTGTGGTAGTCTCTAGGTCTCACGATGTATTTTCAGCTTCATAAATTGTAATTAGTTTTAATGGTTTTTATTTACATTCTGTTTAAAGAAGGATACAAAATGTAACGTATTCAATTTGACTGTGAATGTATTAACATCGGGCGGAATAATAAACTTATGAAAAATTGACTACAAAAATTGAACAGGTACCTACAAGCTACCTGACGAAGATAAGGATACAACAAGAAAGAAAGAAAATAGTTTTAACAAAAGGAAGATTTTTATGTTTCAAAAAACCATATATATATATATATGATTATGATTATCGATATCGATACTATGAGCGGTAGCTACTATTACAAGACGAAACGAATATTTTTGTTTTCACTCTGTCAAGTATTAAAATATTACGATTTGTAAGTATAATAATTAACAATTTGATTTCTGTCTCTGTATATGCTGTAAACAATTATTTTAATAGTAAATTTAGTGAAAATAAAGCTGAGTGCTTCTTCTAATGGCTACGTCCATCCTGAGGAATTTGAGGTTGACTGGAATTTTTGGTTACGGCACCTGAAACATTAGTAACATATACATTCAACATATTAATGTAAACTTAATGCAACAACTACCACCCCCAACTACATACACACTTCTAAGAAAATACTGATTTTTAAAATGGCAGCGCATACCAGACAAGATCTTACAAATCAGTTTGTGTTTCAAAAGCGTCCAGTCATTGAGCTGGCAATCCTTGTCACAATATTGGGCACGTCTACATTTTGTGCATACTTTCGGAGCTTCCTCTTTCAAACAATAACGGCATGGGTTTTTGATTTTCTCCATGATACGAACAGTTAGAAGACTCTCGATTTCAATATGAGAAATTCCACTCTCATTATAGAAGATATGGGGATTCTTTACAATTATTTGTCGCCCAAATCCAATGTGGTTTTGAATCCAAGAGTAGTCTGGAGGTAACTTTCTCATTGTAAGAGTCAATGTGCGCTTTAAAGGATCCTGAGCAACAACTACAACCAAATTTTGGTCCCCTGTCATTAACAAGGCTTCGTCCACAACTGTAAGTTTTAGCTCACCACATACATACTCCTCAGACATTAAATTTTGCACATAAAATGGAGTAGAGTTGACACCATCTAAAGAAGAATCCTCCTCTTTGATGATGCATGTCCTCATCTTTACCAATTCTTTTCTTAGGTTTGTGATCAACCGAACCCGATGCTTCTCATCCAATATTCGTTCTGCTTCACTCTTAACCAATTGAGCTACGGTAGTATTGGTAATTTTGAGTTTTGGTTCCACATTAGCCACGTTATCAATAACTGGGACTTGAATTTGTTCTACATTTGACAATGAGTTAGTACCCTTGTCTGACTTTTTCATGAACATTCTCACAGTCTCCTTCAACATATCTCGGATCGACGACTCGTAGGGTAAAAAACATTGCAACTGACTAGCCTCAGCAAGTTCACCTTCTTCCAAATAATGTTGGACCTCGTCAAAGTGGTGATCCCGTAGCTCCCTCATCTCCTTGTACAAAAAAGAGAGCACAACTCCAAGGTTATAGTACGCTTCTGGCATCTAAATCAAAAGTGTAGTATATTCATAACTTTAGACTGATGAGTTTCAAGTCAACGCAACGCGTATGAATTGTAATGCTTAATGCTTGCATGAATTAGTTTTACATTTTCATTAACTTACATTTTTATGATCATTTGGAGCCTGTTGAATAAACTTTTCGAAGCACAACTTTGCTTCTTTCTTCATACTCAAACTACTGCCGAATTGGCTGGAATCATTAAGGAGGCAAACGATTCCATGGTTGTAAACTAGATCGCACATGCTAACTTGAGACATATCTTCATCCATGAAACGTTCTAATGCTTCTACTCCAACCAAATAAGCTCGGTCAAAATCTCTAAGCTTAAGGTAGTGATCCAAAAAGGAATTGGCAATCCGAATTGATTGAGAATCAAAGGTCCAGGCTCGGACCAAAAATCTGTCGCTGTCCTTTCCCAGTCCCAAATACTTCCTTCCAGCGCACGTAATTTCCGCAATGCATAAATCCCGTTTCCTACAAAACTCTCTGTCGCTTTTCCCAATTCCGAATTGTATAATTCGCACCAAATGGTCGTAGGTAATAGAGCATACACTTTCATCCCAGACCAGACTAGAAGGATTGGATTCGAATACTGCATATAATGAGTTCACAAACTGCTTAACGTTGTTCTCGTTCCCGTATAAGCTCCCAATATCAGTATTGTATTTCGTTAAGAGAGTGCAGAACTCGAAATAATGCATAGCTGTGTCGCAAAGTAATTTAGCAATAATTGATCCCGATGCACCTTTCCAGCCAATGTCCCAAAGACTGTCGTAATTCATGACATGAGGGATAGTATCCTTCAAGTTTTGATTGCTCACTTTAATTTTCAGATCATCCTGAACCAACACGGATACCAGATTTTTATGTACCTGGGCTGCCGCACGTGATCGTTGTTGGCGTTCATGAAACGTAAGCCCCTTTGTTGGTAAGCAGAACCGATTTTCTTCAGTTTCTCTAACCTCTGGTTCGAATTTTGCTAGTACAAACTTCCCTGCCCGAATCACTGCAATCAATTTGGAGGCAATTGTCGTGATGCCACTAATATTTGCTTTCCAGGCTTTGTCTGCGACAGCTTGAGCTTTTGCAAATTCCTTCTGTGCAATGTAAAGATTCATCAGGTAAACATAAGCAGGCGAATGTCCCATGTTAATTGCATGTGTAAAGTACATTTCAGCAGACTTTTCACTCTTTTGAAGTCCACAGCCATGGCGGTACATGAAGCCGACCTTGGCAGTTGCGTATGCAAAACCATTCTTGTGTGACTTCTTGAACCAGTAAGCAGCCTTAAGAACATTGGCCTCCATACCAAATTCGGCCCCCCTCTCGTGGAACAATCCCATTACGAATTGTGCCTGTGAAATACAAATTACATTGCCAGCATTGTTAGTTACACCGCCGCTCTCTGCTCCCTCCATGAAAGCAACTTCTTTGAGGAGGAGGAATCCTTTTTCCATGTGTTCATTTGTAGTTCTGTCGCTAAAATGACATATAATGCCAAGGTTGTACTTTGCTTCTGATTCAGTGGCTCCCCTTATAGCTTTTTGGAAACATAAATATGCTTCATTAAGGTCTCGCTGTTGTCCCCATCCATACATGTGCTGATATCCAAGTATCACCATTTTCTGCTCATCACTTAATTGTTCTTGTGTTACGAATTGGGAATTTGATTGTAAACAATTTTTCACATCCAAACCCAAGAGATTGTCGATCCCACTCCTTGCGACAGCAACTAGTTGAAGAAAACTTAAACTATCAGTCGGAGGAGCCAACAGATCTGGCATCAAGTAGTCTCCTGCAAGTAATTGATACACGTCTTTCATCTTCCGATATGTAACGTTCATAGGATCACCAGCAATTGCTTGATAGAAATGCTTAGAAGATTCGTCATAAGATTGTAACTCTCCATAACAGACTCCAGCAACATAATGAGCTTCTGGATGGCCACCTTTTCCGTCAAATTCGATAGATCCTTTTGCATCTAGAAATGCTGCCTTCATATGTTCCTCCTTTTTCGAGGCATCCTGCTGTTTGTGAGCCCAATGAACATGAGACCAAGCTCGCATTCTAAGTAACTCACTTAATTTGTCTTTCGATTTGAAATGAAAAGTATTCAGTGTCTTGTCAAGATATTCAATTGTGACCTCAAAGTTATGTTGAGAGAAAGCTTCCTTCGCCAGTTCTTCACTCTCTCTGATACTGTTCAATGCCCAAAACATCTGATCAAGATGGCTGGGCACGGACTGGGATACAAATGCCTTCAGGAATAATTCGACGCGCTCTGGATTCATTTCCAAGTTAATCAAAAGTCGTCCAATGTCCTCTGCCATTTTAATAAACTCAGGAGTAGTCATCTTGGAAGAAGCGTTTACTTTCTTGTGTATTTCTCCCAACTCCCGAATGCTGTCGTTTTGTTCCTTCCATTTTAATTTCGCTCTCTTCGGACCGGTAAGCTTAATTGTAAAAGGAAGTACTCCGCATAAAAGGCCAATTTCCCAATTTTTGAGATCTCCTTCTAACATCATCTCTTTATGCTGAGGAGAAGCCTTCTCATAAAATGTCTTCCCTAAGCCTTGGAATATAAACCTTCCTGACTCTACATTGTCCATCCATTTTAATTTCGTACTGTGCAGATATCGTTGGCAGAAAAGTTCTATCAAGTAGTTCTTTACTTTGACAAACATAAACTCTGCCTTAACACAGTTTTGTTTGAGCTCATCTTCATTATTACTCTCAGCCTCAGCCATTTTTATGAAATGTGAGCACAAGTAATGTTAGGTTGGTTGGGTTTTGATGAGGCTATGGGTATACTCCGTTGTTACTTCTGTGTTCCGCTAAGCCTATTCCAAAACATACAAAACAGAAACAAACTATAGAATACAGTTGACAGTATACATATTATAGTGTATAGTTGCTCATGCGATTCATGCTTCAACGTCTTCTGATAATCTCAAGATGCTCCAAAACTTTAATATAAAAACGCGTTTTACCATGCACCATGCACTGCCTCTTCAATCAATGCCTTATTCAAGTTATTACGGAACGGGTAACGGATGCCAGAGTCGACACGTTGACAGGAACCAAGCTCAATCAATACCAATCACCAATTCCGACCTTGTATCATGTATTCAGCAACAAATGCTGAGGACGAAGGGCTTCTCGTGACTTCTTGCCTCCAAAAAGAACTAACACATAAGTACAAAAAAATTAACAATTACAAATTAAGCGAGGTTATTGACAATCAGCTAGACTTTATATGTTGTATGCATGATTTAGGATGTGATAGTAAAATACGTTAAATTATGGAGTTTACAGTTGATGATTGACAAACTGTTGAACTAGCTGAACTGTTTTCTAATGTGAGGATTCACGATTCACATTCAACTCAAAGTATTATTCGTATAAAAAATTTAGTTATTGTTTCTCACAAATTAAAAATGTCAACTGTTTTCAAATTGAAAACATAAGTATGTATACGTACTTTCAATTGTCATTTTGTCAATTTAGTGCAAATGCTTAGGTCGTAAGTTAATGTTAAATGTGTAAATATCCGAAGTTGGAAGTCCATATGTCACTATCCACTATAGACTCCACGGACTAATACGGGTAACTGGTAACGGGGTTGGTGAGTCATGCTCGTGAATGAGTGTAAATATTCACCATTGACCTGACCACAAAGTACAACTCGAAGAATGTTTTTAATGCACTTACAACTTAGACGCATTTATAAAATGCTAGTCACTACGTACGCGTACTCCTACACCTATCAAATCAAATCATCATTCATCAATTGTCAATTATCTTCAATTTCCAATCGGAAGTTGGGTTGGTGGTTGGAGTGGGAGGAGTCGTATAATTGTTAATTTAGATTGAGCAATCGGTGATCGGCTATGGGTAGTTAATTTGTAGTGGAATCTTGATTGTTGTGGAACAGAAAAACGTATTTTAAGTATAGAGAGTAGAGTTTTTGTATGAATGTTGTATATATATGCATATATGTGTAAGTACAATCTACAAACACTATATGCACTATGTTATAATGCGCATTCTTAAATATATGTTTTTGCAGCTGCAAATGGCAAAGTTATTAAAATTCTCAGAAAAGGTGATGGTGGTGGTTGGGTTTAGGTGTTTGAGTAGGTCTTCGTTGGTCTCAAAGTGATATACACGTAAGTAAATGACAATTCTTCAGAAATGCGGTACTGTTTCATTCAGAATGGAAATGGAATCGCTGGAAGTCTAAAAATGAACGATATGCACAAGAACTATGAACGTACTACGTACTGTACTTTTGTACAATATGATATTGACACTACAAACTAGAACTTATACTTTTGACTAAGAAGAACGAAAGAGCTGAATAACTGACTTCATCATTCATATAGCTCAAGCTTACGAATGAGAAAGAATTGTTGAAATTTTATCATCATAATTTGTAATCTTCATATATTATATTTCATTTCATATCAAGATAAATTTGCATTATGACGGGGTTGGCTCGGTCTCGGTCCCATTATATACTGTACAACTAAATTCTTGACGGATTAACAGAAGCTCATTTTTGTTTTTAACGACTTCCTTTCCCAATGTCGAGGGCGAGCTCACTCCCTCTTTCTTATCTCCTCCAGATTCCAAACCAAATTCAAGATTCTTAATATGCATAAATTCAATATTGGTACGACTGCAGACTGCAGACTGCATGTACCTCTACTGACTTCATTCTTCATCCTTTTTGTCAAGTTTGAGTCAAGTATAGCACCGCACTCCAATTCGGATTTTTTGTCCATTTTTGTATTGTAGTCAGTCCAAGAAATATTATTTTATGTATATTTTGGAGCCATAATGACAATTTCAAGCGAGTTGTAGTGCTCTTATAATAAATGGCAAGCTAAAATAGACAAATAAAAAGTACCTTAGCTGAAGAAAAATGTGTTGTTCTAGTCAAAGGAGGATCAAAAGGTCAGACAGAAAACACCGTCGAAAGTGCATAGCCTAAAACCCATAAAAATTGAATGTTTACAAACTCATAGTTCATAGTTGGGTCAATTAATTTCTGTGGCATTTGCTTTCTCGCTTAATAGTACTAAAATTACGTCATCTTTGCCTTTGGTTGTCTTCGTGTATAGGGCCGACAACCAGCTCATGAGAGGTCATAAATTTTAATGGCATTCTCCGTCACTTCTCCCTACAAAAATAAAAGGACATTGTAAAAAGGTTCATTTCTCATTTCTTTCTTTTCAGAGCAACAACAGGTTATATATTTAAATTGCACTGTAAAGTAACAAGAAGACTGAAGTTGGAAGCAAACAGTTTCAATATTTTATTCTATGTCTACCCGATTTTACAGACACCAGAGTAGAGTAGATGTAGAGAACTCTTCAAAAATAGCATTTCTTAAAATAGGCAACAAAAATCATGCATATCTACAAAAATTAACATGCGTAGCTTCCTCATTTTATCAGTGAGGGATTTTTATCGTCTAGAAAATATTCTAATACGTTCAACGTTGATTGTAATTACCATATTGAAATAGATTCGATTTTTTATTGTAAAGATAAGACAAGTCCATGCAGTATTCCATGTTCGGGGACAAGATATTTTAACCATAACATTTTTCATTCATTTTAAGATTTGCATTTCTACCGAATCCAGCGAAGCGTGTACGCAGCCAAAAAGTGGCTGCTAGACTAGTACGGATGAAAATGGAATATGACAAACAAAGTGTTGTCAGAAGACAAGCCACAAGGGACAGTCCGTCCATCAATTTGCTCTCGAATGATTTCTATGTGAATTAGGTTGGAAGTTGGTGAGTAGCTAAATTGTAAATCCATTATTTACGAGATGAGTACTTACACTTAAGCGTATGAAATGTGAAATGCGAGCATTACGATTCTTACGAATCGCATTCATTTCATAATAATTGCGAAGATATATAACTTTGGCAGTCATAAAAAATCCTTTAAGTCCAAGTCAAGTGCTCCAAGACATGATCGTTCATCTCGGTTCTGCTCTGTTGTAGCAAAAAGAGTTTGATGAATCAGCAGTATTTTGTAATCCCCAAAATCTGAACTGAATGTGTCTATGCCTATGCATGTCTGCTTGAGTTGAGTAAATCCACGCAGTCGCACTTCATCTTTAATCTTGCATATTTTTCATTCTCTTTTAAAACCACTTGCATGCATGGATTCTCAGAGGAAGCAGTCATCATCCCCAAACGCACTACGCACAATAAAACGAATTCCTATATAACTTTTTCCAGCAGCGAAAGCTCCAATCATCCCATCGGCAAAATGGGATGTAGATGCACAATTGCGTCTTTCTTTCCATCATTTTCGTGGAGGAAAAGAAGAGATAATTATCTTGCCTATTATCATTGAGAGAACAATTATGTCATTTGCATAGTTTAATCCAAATCATTGCAGGAGCCCTGCCAAAACATGGCATTGTTCTGAATTTTTTTGTTGCTATTTTTTCCTCTTGTAAAACGTGCATGCGTGCCTGCACACATAGTGCAACAATGAATGCGTACGCTTATGTTTTGTGTCCATGTTTTTTGTTACATTTGATTTTGATTGTAGTGTAAAAATGCATCCATTTTCTTTCTCTCTTCCTTTTTGAAATCCCTCCAGTAAAACTGAAAACTACTTTAATCTCTCAACATGCATGCGGCTTCCTTTTGAGAGTGCACCTTCAATCAAAACAGAAAAGAAAATCATGACAATCATCATTTCTTTCCATTTTCTTTCCACAATACAATCCATTTTCGGATAACGAATAGCAAGAGTATCATCACGAAACAATCCACTGCTGCCTCATCTACTCTTGACTGCTAAAAGTTTCAAGGAAAATTCTAACCAAAAAGCTCTTCCGAATATATAATATAAATAATCCTTTTTCGTTTGGCCTTGCAGCTGAAGAAACCGCAGAATTAAACTCAAGAGTCAAGAGTACATTTCATTCCATACCCAGAAATCGTTATAAAAAGGAGTTTGACTTTGTCATTCCCTTTGTTTCCCAATCCTAATAATACAACCTTGCAACCCAAATCCAGATTTCCAGATGATCAAAAAGTGGAGTTGGGAAAACCCTGAATTCCATTCCATTCTTTTGACATTCAACATAACATTTTCGCATCCTGTTCGTAATCGATACTCGTCTTGTCTCATTTAGAGGTACTACTTATGTATATACACATTTTTCAAATGTTTTTTTATTCATCTTCTTGTGTCATAGAAGATCATCCTGTTGAAATCCTGAAGTAATAAACAATTTGGAATGTTACAACTAATTGTGTGTATATATCATCAAATCATCATGAGATAATCATGTACATGTACTACATATATACAAAGAAATATATAGCATTATAATAATACTAGCTGATATCTTCTCTACCCTTGTTTTTCGCGACAAATGCAGTGACACGCTAAAAACATGCAAAGTAAACTGATATAGGATTTATTGCGACAAGTTTTCAAGGCAGATCATTGACAACCTTTTTTTGTGTCCATTAATGTACACTTTCCTTCTCACTGGTTTTTTACAAGAAGATCTTAAATCACACACCGCTACTACTATGTATATTATGCTGCTATAATCAGACATTATGGCTGTGTGCGGTGAGCTAGATGTTGCTTTGGTTGAATTGAAAGTATTAAATGAACTCATCTCATCATATCAAGGATTGTCAATCACGACAACAGATGCTAATGCTATCATTTGCCATTTTATTAGAATAATTTGATGATTTCTACTTCACCTCACTTGTCCCAGTCAAATTAATAAGGAGGAAGACTGAAGATATGGACAGATGGATTGGATTAAGATTTTGGGAGATTTTATATAGAATTTAAGGAAAGTACAAAAATAGAAGTGAGTCGTTTACCTGTTGTCACTTTGTTGTTGATTGAATTAATTCAGGTCTAATTTGGGTATCTGATCTATGTCAGAGAGGGGGAAAACACACATTTTCGGGATTTTCATGCAAGATTTACAGTAATCTTTTTTTGGGCTTGTTACGCAGTCCATCTTTTCCCTTCTTTTTGATCAATCTTTTTTCTATAAAAGAAGAAAAAACTAGCATATTTGCAGCATGAGATAATGATTCCGAATTAATTATTGGATATTTAAAATTC
>JAANSM010001150.1:0-20467 GCA_036850725.1 Orchesella villosa | reverse complement strand
CACATATAGGTCACAAGAGTTGGCTAACCTTTTGGCACAGCTCCATTCATAGCTCATCTCTCCTCTTTGAACACAATTTACAAAGCCTTCTGTTTTGGCCTGCTGCAGGTTTTTCCCCTCTATCAACACACACACACAGATATACACAAATGAAAGAAATTGCTTATGCTATAGTAATACTAGCAATAGCATGGCATGCTTTTCTTTCTCTCTCTCATCTCATCTCATCTCATCTTCTTCTTTGCAAGTTTAACTAAGTTAGTACACATTTGTACTAAAGAAACAACAAAACGAGGAGCAACGACGCGACGTATTATAATAACAACATAACATAACAGAACATGAGAACAACTTAAGAAAATAGCTATTGTCTATATATATGTTATAGCTACAGTCATCAAACATAGTGCAATGCTTTGCTCTCATTGTCTAATAGTGAGAAAGAGAAATAAGAAAAGTAAGTCAGTCAGTCACTCAGTCAGTTAGTTAACTTATGGCTGTTCTCTTCTAATATTATTTTCTAGCAGAAGAGAAGACTTTCCTTCTATTGTATACATTAAAAGAACAACAGTGAAAAAAAATAAGAGTAGAGCACAACACAAAACTCTATTTTTCTTTTTGTATTATTATGATTTCCCATAAAAATGTTGTGCTTTTCCCTTTTTACTTGCGCTTGTCCAAGTTCAAAAAATGAAGATGAAATGAGATAAGCCGAAAAGTACACAATTTTTTGCTGGCTCGACGGCTCTATACTTTTTTCTTATAGGAACAGAAAAAGGAAGTTAGTGTTCCATGTTCCATGCTTGATGGTATAGATGATGATGTCAGATCGCATCTCTTTTCTTCGGGCTTTTCTTTCTTTGCTCTTGAATTTGAGCATGCAGTTGGAAGAGAGTTGAACTAGTTTGTAATTTTGTGGCAGATGATATTATAGGACTTTATTAGCAGAGCTTTTGTTGATGATGTTGATGATGGTATTATGGATGAACTAGAAAAAAAAGTCTGCAAAAATTCTTGGAATGAATGAAGCAAAGAGTGTATATTTATTTACTGAAAAATGTTTGAGAAGCTGGAAAAGTAGGGATAAAAAGTAGCAACAAAACCAAGTCTTCTTCCTCGCGTCATCACTCAGTCAAGCAGAATGAGACAAAGTTAAGTAGGTATAAAAACCGAGAAAAGGATCTTTAATATCTTATAGATTTTGGTTACATTAAAAGACGGAGAATTGAACAGTAGTGTTTTCCTCTGTGTTTCTGTCTATGAATATATATGAACAACTTAAGCGCCTTTAGCTTTTGAATCTTTGATAAAGAGGAAATGATCTTTTACAAGTTTTGCTCCGCTACACGCATATTATGGTTGTCGCATTTCCCGTTCCTCTTCTAATTTCCCGAATATATACAAGAAAATATATATATACTTAAGATTTTCCATATAGGAATTGGAATCTGGGCAGATCTATCGTCTTCCGAAGTACTTTCATACATTACATTAGACAATCAGCTAATAAATTACGAGAGTGCTTGGCTAACAACACAGGGAATATATCAGCGTGTGCTGTACTGTGTGGAGTGGAGGAGCTCAGTGAAACTATATGGGTTTTACGGGCCCCAGTTGACTTCTGTCTTCGTGTGTGTCTTGTCTTCACTTTTTCACACAGACAAAAAAAAGTTATGTACATTTTACATATATATATATAAGTATATCTTTCTTTTATGATAACTTTTTCGCCTCCTCTGAACTAAACACTTACATATTGTGTGTCCTTTTAGTTGTTTTTTTGTTGGTTTTTACATATAATTTCTCTTCCTCTCATTTAAAAGCTTACGCCGTGATTGCAAATCTGTTGGAGATGTAATAGCTATGTTTCGTGTTGTGTTCTCTCTGTTGTCTTTTTGTCTTTGTCGCCCTCCTTCTCTCCTTTTCTCTTGTGGAATGGAAAAGAAGTCGATGGAGAGAGAGAGAGGAGCTCAGTGTAGTTCAGTTGTCTGCTGTCTCTCACGAGTCAGTAAGTAACTGGCTCAAAAATGGCTTAGAAATAATACATTGTGTGTACTTAGTCTAGTAGTTTCACATTAAATAGGAGAGGAAGAGAGAAGAAAAATCTTTTGCAGCTTTTGCCAAACAGCTTATAAATGGGATGTGGAGATGTGTGTACTAACTTGTCGAGCTAAATAGTTGATAGCTATTCAAACTTTTTCTTTGTTTTAGATTTTGCTTCAGTTTTGCGTCCTTCTTTAAAAAATAGGAAGTTTAACAAAAACAAATAGGATGAGATTAGAGATGTATATATATTTCGATGTTACGTAATACATTCAAATGGGTTGTTTCTTTTTAATGAATATGCTTCAACAAGAAAATGAATTTATGTTTCATTGGAACGTTAAAATAGTTTGTTTTTATGGATCCAACCAAAAGAGATACATGCAAAGTTTAGTTTATAAGTTGGTATAGTTTGTAGTGGGAGCAAATGGAGTGGAAAAACGTTGCTTTCCTCCTTTCAAATCAGTCATATAATGCCAATTTGTCGGATTCCTCATAAAATTTTTAACTTCCTTGTCTTTCTTCGATCCTTTCTCGTCATTTGAGAGAGCGGAATGCGCAAATAGAAACATTTTACTTATTCCGACCTCCTCCTCCGCATCTCATATCATATTAACAAACAGTTGTAAAAACTGTGTTAAATTCCTTAATTTTTATTGCTAGTTGGATTTGGAAACACATCATTTTATGAGAGTTTAAATTTAAACACTCTTTCAAATAGATGTTATTCACTCTGTTTATTATGCAATCGTAATAATACAAATTTTTGCCAATTAGTAATACGCATTTGCACGGGGGCAAAAGTGAACTAAATTTGCCAATAAGCTATTTTCTTCATTTCTTTAATACTCAGAATTATAACGACATTTGTCAACAATATTTGTAAAATTAACTTCATTTTGTATTACATTGTTTGTGTTTTGTATATACAACACATTCAAAAAGGCTAGGTTGGCATCTAGAGTTTGTATTAAAATTTACAGAATTTACTTTAAAACAGTAAGACCGTTTCAGTAACACAGAACACAAAAAATCCCAGCTTGGAAATGACAAGCTTACGTTCCACATTGCCCCTTAAATCATTCCAGAGCTACAATTCCAACTGCAATTGCAATCCACTATTTGGCTTTGATTTTGATTATTCCTAACCTTCCTGAACTGACGATGTACCATGTACCTACTTTCCTTCAAAAACATCTTTATATCTTTATCTACACCTTATTCCCTTCCATTTCTCTTCATTTTCAACTACTTTTTTCCTCCTCTCCTCAATCCATCCACACTCTCTTTACTTTACAATGTTTTATTTACTTCGGTTCTTCGAGTTGCAACTATTTTTTCATGCAATAGCAAACATTTGAAAATGTTAAAAACATTGAAATGTTTATCCGCATTCACACCAATACACACTCACATAAGAAACAAGTATAGTTTCAACGCCATATTTCATATTGTGCCAAACACTAGATAAATCCTTAAAGCAATGGCATTAGCATAAATCACAAGGGGATTTCGTCGTTTATACATCTAATATAGTGATCATGATCACCATGTGATATTATGATGTATCAAACAAGTCAACTGAGAAAAAACCTCATGTTTCGTTTCATCCTTCCATATCCCATTCCTTTTTTCCCTCCATATTATTATGAAATGGAGGAGACAACAACGTATATAAAGAGGACATCTGATACACATACGACAAACATAAATAAAAAATACTCAAAATTCATAAGTGATCTATAAAAATATCCTTTTTCCTAAAGCGTAGTATAGGTAAGCTTCTAAGTAGGATAATATACTAAACATGTGTGTTTTACAAGAGTCCAATAACAACATCCAACATTTTCCAACTTAAATATGGATGATAATGTAGCTAGACACCCAGTGAAAAACGTGGAAACCCAACAGAAACCACTGTGTTTTTAAAGGAAATCCCTTGGGTTTTTTTTCACCACATTTTCTCAAGAGACACAACTACACACACTATATGTTTTTTCTCTTTACCGCATGATATGATAAAGTGCTCTTGTGCTTGAAAAGTAGAGCACACACAGAGATAGATACTCCTAAAACAAGTCAAGTCTCCAGAAAAAAGGACTGTTGACATTTTGGATTCTTACCCTTGGTGAACTTTCATAAAATTTGTAGCCTGTTTTTTTTCTCTTCTGCTTTTTTCCTATACAAAAGTTAAAATATAGGACAAAGTATAGAAGCAGTGCATTTTCCATTTTCCACACACCACACGACTCGTCTTCTTGTCTTGTCACAGTGCTGCTTTTCTCTCTTTTTCTCTTCTCTCTGGAACTTGACTCGAGGGGGAAAATCGGGGTAAATGATATGAATTCTTATTTCTTTTTCTATCCTAGTTGGCTTGGGCTTTTGGATTTTGACTCAAGAGAGAGAAGAGGAGAGAGCTCGACGAAGCAAAAGCAAAAGTGTTTTCTGGCAGCAGTCAAGCATTGCATTAAAAACATTGCGTTGCACACTCATTCACAGAAAAAGACATTTTTTTGTGTCCTCTTCCTTCTTTAGGTATATTATTATACGACTTTCCCTTTTCCTAAAGATGATCATGTTGATGGTCTTGTTCGCTTCTCATCCTCATCTTCATGTTCTGGTTTTGGCTTTAGCTTTAAATGTTACATGAAGAAAATCGTCAAGAAGATCATCCGTGTAGACAATTTTTAAGTTGACTCCTTCTCCTTTCCCATTGACAGAAATGTTTTGCTCAATTTATCCCCGCACATGATTCTCTCATTCGAGTAAGAGTTTGACTCCACTTCTAAAAAGAATCTTGTTTCCAAATATTATCGGAGTTGCATGACTCAAATAAAAGTAGGTACTTGCTACACAAAAAACAGCACGTAATGCATAATAATAACATTGAGGGAAAAAAAGTAAGAAAAAAAATGTCCCGAAGCCAACTGAGCTCACTGTCATATTTATACATACTTTATGGAAATATGCTGATATGATTATTATCATCATGAATGTTACGTTCAACGTTGGATTCTTTACGAAAGCAGAAGAGCAAGAGAAAAAGGAGCAGGTTTGCTGTTTGCTTAACAAAATGCATGGCTCATTTCATATGTATTTCTGCAAATGAAGACGATGCGATGGTACATGAAATGAGTAGGAATTTTAATGACTTGTCTTCTTCTTGTCGGGTCACCAAATACAAATGCAATGCAATTCCCTTCCTTTTTCTACATATCCAGCATTTAAAAGAAAAACACGAGATTTTTTTCCTACCAAAAATAAATAATCTTTTCAGCAGAAAAACAAACTGCAGTAAAATAACACGGAAAAAGATTCTTGTAAGATTTCTACGCCACGCTAAAATTCTAAATGCACAAGAGAGCAAGTTAGGAAAAGTGCCTATTAATATAGTCGTAATGGCACCTTAATCTGGTGCAGCTGCTTCTGCATCCATTTGAAAAGGAAACGAGCTCAAGCCGAAGCTGAAGTCCATCTGCATTTCCATTCCCAACTTTTGCATGCAAAAAAATTATGTGTATATTTTGTTTTCTTTCTTTTTTCTCGTCCCGTCTACAAAAAAACGTCTACAACGAAAGCAAGAATTACATTTTTGCATGTCCAAGACGAGACAAGACGAGTAATAATCACGATGATAATCATTATGTCTATGTTTTGTGTGTATAAAACGTGAATTGATAGCTCATAAAAGGGGCTGTTATGATTCTCTAAATAGATATTTATGATCCGGTTCTAGGAAGAAAAGGGGCGCGCTAATGTGTGAAGTTTTTCGGAGAGAGAGAGAGAAGTACGTGTTGTCGTCACGTTTTCACTTTGGGTAGAAAGAAGGAAAAAGAGCGAGTGAAAAAAATGGTGTGAGAAAAGAGGATGAAAAGATATTTACAAAAGAGTGAACAGAAAAGGGAGTCTCATATGTCTGGTTTTGGTGTCTAGAGGGAGTCAGAGCGGCACATAAAATAGTAAATCGCTATAAGAATTAGAGAAAGAGGGAGAAAATTGAGAGAAGTGGAAGAGATCGAAAGAAAGAAAGAAAAAAAGAGCCGGCAATTCTGGCTGACTAGCTGCTTCTGGATTTTGGATGGGTGTCTTGTATCTTCTTCGACTTCTTGTTCATGTTGTCAGACAAGTAGTAAAGTGGAGTGGGTTCGTTTTCTTTTTTTTGTAGGCAATTTTATTCTACATTCCGAGGTGGCTATGGAAAAATTGGGAGGGAGGGAAGATTCAGGCCCTCATGATGGATCTAGATGTGGGCATCATCCCCGACATGGAGAAGAAGCAGAAGAAGAAGCTTCTTGTCGACTATCTTCATGACAATATAAGACAGCACAACTGGTGGGCATACAGATACTTTTTCTGTGAGGTATTGGCCCTAGGGAATGTCATCGGTAAGTTTTTTAAGGGATTTGCCCTTAATTTTTATGTGTAATATTTTATTCTGCTTGTATTTCTCTTTTCTTTGTGCATTTTTAATGTTTTTTTTTCTTTCTAAACAAGGAAAAGGAAAGTTAAAATGGTTGTGATTTTTTGGTGTTTTTTGTAGGCCAGATGTTCCTGATGGACACATTTTTTGAGGGAGAGTTCCTCACCTTTGGCATCAAAGTACTCCGTCTTTCAGAAGAGGATGAGGAAAGAAGGGTGGACCCAATGATAAAAATATTTCCTCGCATGACCAAATGTATTTTTCGCAAAGGAGGTCCGTCCATGAACATTGAAACCCATGACGCACTCTGCATCCTCCCGCTTAATGTTGTCAACGAGAAAATTTACATATTCCTGTGGTTTTGGTTCCTTATATTGGGCTTCCTTTCTTCCCTCACTATTTGTTACCGATTTGTAGTGTTCGTCTCACCCAGAATACGAGGGTTTATCCTAGGTTCCCGATTTCGTCTTCTAAGTCAAGATGTGATTCAAACTTTAGTCAAAAAATCGCGTCTCGGTGATTGGTTCCTCTTCTATATGCTGGGACAAAATATTGATTCCATCATTTTTAAAGTAAGTAAACTGACCAAGCAACATATCTATCGAAGAATACAATTTTTAAATGCATTAAATATTCATTGTCGGCTTCCAAGTCAAACATATTTCCTCCCTAAAATTTTTTCGTCATATTCCTTTCATCAACCTCCTCATTATCCTTTCATTCACTAAAATATCCCTAAATCACGAAGCACCCATTTACTTTTCATGACATTAGAGCACACATGCTTCATAAACTGAATCATTACCATTATTTTCAAACCAAGACTTGAGGTTTAAGTCAAAAGCCATTTATTCATTAAATTTCAGAGAAACTTTTATGAATGGCAAGTTTGTGACGGAAATCAAGATAATTTTCCGATGATGAATACACTTTTATGCTTATACTTCTCATTCTCAAAGCTATTTTTGGGGCAACGTGGTGCACACGTGGAAGAAAAACCAAAACCAATCCAACGAAAAGACAAGTAGGGAATAGGAATATGAGAAAAAATTTGTATTTTCTTATCTGGATGAAAAACCTCAATGAATCTATTCTTTCTTTTACCCGACATTGCTCTCAATCCCTTACGGCCGTAGATTTGTAACGGGGAACGGGGCTGTGTATTTTTCTATATAGATTGGCCATGGAATACAGAATATGCCATGCCATGCCACATGAATGAGAGTATAATTGGCACAAGACAAGTTGTTGGAAACGGAAGAGTATAAGAGAAAAGGATTTGATTTAATGACGTCGTGTGACAAGACGACTACCATTCATTCAGCCCGAATATAACATATTACATTGTACTTCCTATTCCTTAAACCTCCCGAAAAAGGTTTTTTTTTCGGAGTAAGATCTATTATACATATGAAAAGGGATATATCAGCAGCTCAGAGCTCAGTAGCTTCGCCATTCACCAGTCTATATAGAGTCAAAGCCAACCGCAATAGTTGATAGTTCTAAAGCAAGATGAAAAGCTAAAGAGGGAGAAAGTAGTCTCGTCTGGTTTTGGTTTGGGGATAGAAAAGTCATGTGGAAAAGTACACGAAATTGAAAGCGATCAAGCTCTTCCTCCCTATTTCATTCCTTCGTCATACATGCACTTTATTCCCAATTTTTTTTGTTCCCCCATTTTCATCTCCTATGATTCTATTTCTCTTTTAAATATACGTTTACATTTTGTGGCGTAAGCATATGACAATAATATATAAAAATATAAGGCATGTCTAAAAATAAGGGGGTAATTCTTTTATTCCTCCTTTCGTCCTTGGCATTTTTATATAAGTACTCTTTTTGGCGGAATTTTTGGTCTTGTTCTTTTTTTACCCTCAATTCATTCCCCCCTCTTTTATTCGCTATATAAATGTGTGTTTCTGGTGGACAGGAAATAATGCACGAGCTGGCACGTAAACTGGGACATCCGAAGGACTATAGTGACCCTTAAAAATGTAGCAACCTTCCTTCCAACGTCGTACGTCACTGCCCATTCTTCATCTTCTTCTTTTTCCATATTCTCATCTCATCATATGACGATAATATGATTCAACTTTGGTAGTATACAAAACACACACACTCACACTGAACTATATAGCCATTTGAATGAATGACGACAAGAAAATACAAAAAAGCCAACAAGACTATGATGATGGGGGATGCTGAGAATGAGGATGACTCGGGCCGCAGAATAAAAAATTTGAACAACTTTTTAACTTGCTCTAGAATTTTAGTAGGACCGTAATAATACAACAAAAAAGTAATTTTATTAGTTTGAAAAAATCATTTCGCAAAACTTGGATATAGTCAACTATTTGACCTCAGCACGCCACTGCCAGTTCCGGAGTAATTTTTAATGTTTCGTTTTTTGATATATATAATATACATATAAAATAATATGCAATGTTACGTATGTATATTACGTAATAATTTGTCATGTCATACATATGATGCCTGCTCTCTATCATTTATATTATTCTCTTCATTGGTTCAGTTTCACTTACAAATTTACAACTTACAAGTTGATCATTCATTTCATCTCCTTTTTCCTGCTTTTCATTTTCATTCAGCCCTTTTATCAAACTCGGGCCATTTATTTCCATACGGAAAAAAAGTAGAGCTAAAACTAGCCAGTGGATAAACTTGCTCCAATTTCCTTTTTTGCTTTCTCTCCAAAAATAGAACAAAGTGTCTTACTTTCTTTTTTTTCTTTGTAAAAAATGTATGTCTTCTGTCTACATCTTAATTCTCTCTTCTTATTCTTTCTATCTTCATCTTGATTTCTTCTTCTTGTGTTCAAATTTTCACTTGTTAATATATATTTTTGCTCTATTTGTTCATATATCCCTTCCTTTTCACTCCTCAATTTTTTATACTATACACTACTCTACAGACATATAAAGTATATACAATTATACACACAATATATATCAAAATAAATATGCAGAGAGAAAGTATAAGAAAGTGCTAAAAATTCACTATATTATTATACTACGTACGTTATTATTATATTATACCAAAAAAAATTATGAATGTCCTTATAAAAAACCTACATACCTTACATTTTACTCTATGGCTAATAATAATGTAATGTATTTATATTAAGTGTACTTTCGTTGATTTGATAATATACACCATCATACCATGCCACTTTTAAATATCTTCTATCGTATCGTATCGTATCATACACCGTAAGTGTTGTGTATACTGCATCAAAAATGATATCGCGTGTGTATTATTATGTATAATATTATTATTGTTGTTACTTCTTCTTACTACTAAAAATTCAACTATTTACTATTATTATATGATAATATGATACAATTACTTATATTATACTGAAAAGGAAAAGAGATCTCTTGAATATCGCACCATAAAAGACCACATCCACACTGTGTAATATTGTATATAACTATTTACTACATAAGAATAATATATACAAGTAGGGACAATACACACTACTTCTTTTACTTTAAATGTAAGTCCATATTATTATATATATACAACAAACATACACACATCTCTGTGTATACATAAAAATATATATTAACTAGTAGCTAGTCGTCGCTATTATAGTGCGCGTTATTATCTTTACGGATGGACATTACATGACATAACTATCATATTATATTAAGTGTAACGTATATGTACATCCAAATTATGTATATTTAGATGAAGAGAACATGAAAACGATCAAAAAGTTAGATCTGATAAATCTGTATGTTTTTCTAGCTTCTTCATTCTTCTAATATCGGAGTCTTAGTACATCAAAAAAAATTATCTAATCCAAGTGTATATTATTATAATATGGAAACACACGCTGCTACTAAAAAAGAAAATCCATTCATACAATTTGATATTTGGTGCTATATCCGTTTTTCGTTATTATTATGCATTATATTAGATTGGATAGTTAGGATATTGTAATAGCATAAATATGAATGAGTACGTATGCAAAGCACACACGACACACACGACCCACTCTCACACTATTCTATATATACTGATATATATATACTACTCGTCAACTTTTTACATGCATAAAAAGAATTGGTACAATATGATACGTATCTTCCACAATTTTTAGAGATGGGCTACTTCCACAACAAAAAAATGAGTGAATAAAAATAAATATAAATATCATGAATGAATGAAAAGAAAATGAGATTGAGATAAAGAAAATGTAATCAGAAATTACTATTCACATTCTTTCTTTCTTTTTTTTACTGAAAAACAAGTCATTTTCGGATTTTACTCTGTTTTTGCAATGTTTTTTGATACTACATTGTTTAGCCATGATGATAAGGTTAGAATTGTGTGAGACATCCTCTTCTTCTTTGCATTTATATTATGGAGGGTTTTTAGCACAAAAAGGAATATTATTGTAACACTTTCCCAACCAACCGTTTTTCCAACTTTTCATCATGAACGACACAAAAGGAACTCCTCGTGAAAGAAATCTCATCGGATCAAGCTCAACGGAAGGAACAAGAAGA
Source organism: Orchesella villosa (assembly GCA_036850725.1). Lineage (NCBI taxonomy): Eukaryota > Metazoa > Arthropoda > Collembola > Entomobryomorpha > Orchesellidae > Orchesella > Orchesella villosa. The sequence continues at coordinate 9,472 of JAANSM010001150.1, read as the reverse complement.
ACATGCAGCAAAATAAAGAGATTCTGCACGCAAACCCAAATAAGTTTGTGTTGTGTGTGTTTAAGTAATTCGAGATTGGCGTTGCGATGATGCATACTAAAAAGGTAAGAGTGAAAAAATAGATTTTATTTCTACATTCTACATTCACATAGCATTAAATATATAAATCTGCTCAGCCTCGGCGCCTCTGTCTTTAAATATTTAATACGCTTTATGTATTTAGGGCTGATTTAATTTATTCATGCGTTCCAGTTTCCTACTTTTACCTACCGCTCATAAAACCGCTATATACCATAATATAGCAACTCCACTGCGTACGTATTGAACAGATATACGTAATAAATAGGTACATAAAATACGCAGGGACATAAAAAATTGATATTTGATTACAAAAATCTGGGATAATCAACCAAAAAAGTGCCTTCGAGGAATGCATGCTAAAAAAAGAAAACAAAACTGGTGATGATTCTGCTGATAAAATGATATTAAATGATACACAAAAAAATCTGTGTACTTCTCCGGAAGTATCTAAATATACCAAAGCCAAACAATATGGTTGTGTTGTTATAATGGTTGGATGAGAGAGGAAAAAAACATCAAAATCTTTTTCTCTCAGACAGACAGCTTCTCAACACAGCATCATCATCTCATCTCATCTCTTCCTCTCTAGCCATCTCACCAGACAGCAGAGTGAGAGAGAGAGAGAAGGGGAGGAAGAAAGATGAAGCTAATATGACAAGGGAAAGAAAGCATGAGAAAGTGAATACATGCGTGCATAACAAAAAGAAAGAAAAAAGGAGAGAAAAAGAATGCGATCGTGATTATTGTTAGAGTGGTGTGTGGTTGATGTTGAATGTTGATGTTTGACGACGATCATGATGATAATGATGAACTACTTAAAATGCTTTGCCAAGCCAATTAATGTCAGTCTTGATGGGTCGGTCTTCTTTTTTGCATGATGATGGCGATGATGATGATTCACACTCATTCACATACATTTTTAATATACGTATAATATTCACACCATTATAAAACAAACTATATAGAAAATCGGTATTAGTATCACTGTTGAAGAAATTATGCCTAATTTATCTCTAATACTATCAACTGTATAAAGTGGAGTGAAATGAAATAATAAAAAAAGAAAAGGATGGTAAATTTTTCACGAGATACAAGAAAAGTAGAAGATTCATGATGATTATGCCCTCTTTATGTTTATACCATTGACTACTGTTATCGGTTGTGTGAGTTAAACGGCTTTGCTCAGTTTTTATTCGAGAAATATAATATGGAACATTATTTGCATTTACAAACACGACAACCAAACGGCGTATATATTACACATATGTAACCAATTACCTCGCTGGCTCGGTAAGGATTGAGCTAACGTGTTTCTTGGTACACAACTGACGACTTATATTAAGACAAAAAGAACTTGTATTATATTGCATTTCACATTACAACAAACTATCATGAATGATATAATGATGATGATGATTATGCCAAATCATTTAAGTACACAAGAAAAACATATGGTTGAGGATTATCTAGGAAGACAAAGGAGGTCGACCGACCCGGTCACATAGATTACATTATTATTTAGGGTGAATGGAATCAATTAGGGGGGAAAATTAGTGGGAATAATAAAGATTACGAGAAATGTAATACTGGATGTCACACGCAAAGCTTGAAATATTATTGGATTTAATGAGCAGGAGCAGCGGAAAATGTCTCACTTCACTTGAAAAAAGAGAATTTTTTATTTGTTAGGAGAAGTGAGCAGTGCAGTGGAAAAAAATTGTAAGGTATGTGCAATAAGTATAGAGACGTTTGTAATGTGGTAAATAAAAGGAGGGAAATTTAAAAATACATTAAGATACACGGGATATGGATATATATGCTATAAAATATCAACTATACAAAAAATATACACATAAAAATAGTAATGTTTGAAAAGAAAGAAGAAAATGACACTCATTTACATACAATACATATAAATGCCTACATGTCTATTATAGAAACATAAATCTAAGAGAAAAAAGTTGCCTTTTTTCGTTATTCTTCCTCGTTCCTCCGTTTGTACTCTCTTAATAATGTTTGTGTCACTGTGTGAAACAATAAGAAGTGCCAATTTAATTTTAGCGAGCTCTCTTTTACTCTGATGATAATTTTATGATGGTAAAAAGAAACTCCAATGATCTTGTTGTGAGTTATGGATGATGAGGGGAAGAAAAAAACGTGTGTGCTAGCTGAATTATTTGTGTGTGAGTGTGTGGTTTAATATACATGTAAAAAACTAAGAAATATATAAAGTATATGAATATGTATGTATAATGTGCAATAGCATTTAAGATTCTTTGGATTTTCGTATATTATCATGATATACTATGTAAGTATTGTGGTGTATGTATGTATTTGCATGGTATATATATATAAATATTATATATAAATATATGTAATAATATAAAAAAGTGAGCATTTTAAAATTATTGTATTGTACATATATTATGTAAACATAATATTATACTGTCTGTATATAATATATAGAGACACACACATGATGATAACATGATGATGATGATGTTAGAGAAAAGATAAGAAAAAAACGTTAAGCGAAGAAAGCGAACGAATGGAGAAGAATGAATGAGTATTGAGATGACTTTATGTACAAATAAATTTATTTTGTGGCAGTAAAAGACAATATCACACAAATCTTGTCGGGAAATTGAAGTTGACTTTTTGTGTAATTAATTTTTAACTTTGACTCTTTCTCTCTGTCTATCTTTATAGCACTCTCTACCGTCTGCTTTCCTTATCACAAATGTTTTTCTCGATTATAAATTGGTGTGGCGCACTTTGGTTTGGTCTTTAGTTCCCGAGACCATAAATTGGATTTGGGTGATGTCGACGTCAGTTGTTATTTGTTTACTGGTTGAACTTAAATATAATAGCAACTGAAACTTGAATTATAAATTGTCGCTAACTTTGGACACGGACCTTAGCTGTTCTACAAAATCCTTCAATTTTCCCAGAATTATTATCGAAATTGAGAAGCTCATACAAGTAACCTTTTTCCATCCAAAAATTACAATTTTGCTCACCCTTCGACTACTTTTTCTTTACAGGTTACAAATTTGTCAACCATCAATCATGTAGCACCATGTTAACAAGCCGTCTGTCATGTTAATGTATCATGAGTATTATTTCATCACTCTTCCTCTCCTTTTCTCCCACTGATTACACACCCAATGTTTCTCATCATTGGAGTGATTACACTCCTCCATCTCCATCACCTTTCCAACCATTTTAAATATTTTTAGCGGAGAAACACTCAAAGATTCTGGCAAAAGATAAAATCCCTCTTGAATAAGTACACAGATTCTCATCTCTACTCATTCTCATCTTCACTTTTTCAAGTCAACTTAAAAAATGCAGACACCCAGAAAGCTCACCAAGAAAAATATATTGTAGCAATGAGAAATATTGGTATATTGAAACATTTTTCACAAATGACGCAATTACTGTCAGTCCATTAACAGCTTAGTCATTACAGATTGAGGCTAATCAATTTTTTACTACTGAAAAATTTAAAATACAACTCAGAAATGGCTATATAACACATTTTACCAGACCACATGCTTCTTCATTTTTACATTTCCTTCAACAAACACCGCGAGTTCATATTATGTATATAGTAATGCCATTATCAAGAAAATGACATCATGTTTGATGATGTTTATGCTCTAGTAAAAATCAGCAAAAGTAAAAATGCGAGGTAGTTATATACGAACACTCCTGATCTGATATCAAATGCAAAATGCAAGTGAAAAAAAATTACTCAAAAGTCAGTCACTCTCGCTATTATTTGCTTTCCTTTAATTTTTTTTAACGTCTAGCCTATATAGCATTGCTCTTTTACTAGCCTTTTAATCGTATATACTCGTAAAAAAGTGAGGAATCTTAATAGGCCCATATAGTNCTATATAGCATTGCTCTTTTACTAGCCTTTTAATCGTATATACTCGTAAAAAAGTGAGGAATCTTAATAGGCCCATATAGTTCCCCGTCTTGGTGCAATGCTTCCATGCATGGATGCATGAAAGACGAAGAATATCCTGTTCATTCAGCTATAAGTAGTTGTGTGTGATTTCAGCGTCAATGTTTGAAATAGAATGATATAATGCAATTTTCAAAAAAAAATTTGAGAGTATCAACTTATGTATGTACTGAAGTTATAATACAGAAACAGTATGTCTTTTTGGAAAAAACAACATTGTAACAAAGATTCAGATTTCTTCCAATTTTTTTTTAGTTTGAGTCTAGAGTAATGTAATACATACGAGTCTGGCAATGTACTATTTTAGCATTTGCCGTGATCAGCATCACCATCTCAAATGTTTCCCGATGTCACTTCTTTCTGATTGCTTCACTCGCTCTCCTGTCTCCACTCCATCTCTCCAATTAACTAAGGAGATAGGGAGACGGGGAAACTAATTAATTTTTCTTTCCTCTCTGTCCATGAACTGTCAAATAGACGATGAGGCGGAGTTGTTGATGCTTGCTCAAGTTTATATTAGGATAATCGGTGTCTTTATCACTTTAAAAGTAAAGGAAAAACTCACATGGTAAATCTTTATATATATTTAAGCTGTATTTCATTTTCATTTCATTGCTATTATTTTTCTAAACCGCTGCTCGACTTTTGTTTCTGTTTGTCACCCTGCTCGGATGAAATCTAAATGATTTAGAAAGGCTGAGTATTTTTTTTCAAACGGAAATAAGCATTATAAAGCTAATGAACAAGAAGATCTCACTTTGCCCTCAGTATATTGAGCCTATCATATGGGATACAGATGCTTGTAGAAGATTTCAATACGGAACATTTTCACTTTGGTTGGAATTTGGAAATAATTGAAGATTACGCTTTAAAATGCGGATATGAATAGGATCGTAATTGATATTCTTATTTTGAGACGGCAAATGGGAGGGACGAAAAGAGAAGCAGGTAGCCAAACCCAAAAAACCAAGCCACACGGCACGGTTTTGTTTCAGTTTTTTTGGACCTGAAAGAAAGTGCAGTGCACTGTGCACCATACCAAAACGTAATTCAATAGCCCCTGCAGCCCCTCTACAAAAAATGCTGATACAGATCATCAGTGTTTTGCCAGCCCATTAATTTTCAATTAATCATGAATGGATCTACACAAAAACATATGTTTTTTGCTCATTCTTAACACTTCCATTTTACACCAGCTTAAAAATTACCTTTCAAGTCATGTTTATGTTTGTATTACGAAGCTACAAAAATCAATGGGAAAAAAACTGCTAAGCGATTGATTAATCTGATAATTTGCTTGCTATTCATTAGCTCTCTCATCCATGAAAAAGTACAATTACTCTTCTTCATTGGGGAGGCTGATGATGAATGCAAAAATAAATTTTTGCAAATCATTTTCACTTCTAATTTTTCTTTCATGCAAAAAAAATTAGTGTTTGAGTACCTTTTCTGTAAGTCTTTTATGCCGTTTATAAATTGATGGATGGAACCTTTGAATAATCAAATACAATGTTGAATCTGCACAGTGGCGCACTCCTCACTCAATTTTCCATTCCATTTTCCATTGTGTGGAAGTCTATAGAAAATGATTGCCGTGCACTTTTACATTCATTACAACAGATAAATTATGCCTGGTTGTCTCAGCTCAAGTTTTCATCTGCATTTTAGATCCACATAATTTTGTTCCCATTTGATTTCCAATTCAGCCCGAAGTCACGTTTAAGAATAGATTTTTATGAGTGACTGGACCTCCAACCAAATCACAATAGAATAGAGTAAAAATAAATAGGATGGCGTGGTGTATAGTCAAAGTCGACAAGGACCAGAGACCAGTTCATCATCAAATAAAAGCAAACATCATCATTTGATCATTATCATGATTAATTCATCGGGAGTCTCAAACAAACAGAAGAGAGTAAGAAAAAGAGAAGTATAAAAATCTTGGCACAGCCCAAAATCCACCAACCAGCCAGCAACAACACGTTATGGAATGGAATGGAGAAGCATTGCAAAGCTGGTAGAACTACTGTGTCTATATGCTTTTTGTGAAGTTTAGCAGCTTGCCCCAATCTCCTATTTTCATGTTTATTCCAAACACTTTATACTACACGAGTGGCTTTTTGTCAAGACAGTAGCAGCTACTTGACGAGAGTTCCAAAAGCTGGATTAGAACTATCGCTATTCATTATTTTGGAAGCCCAATAAAAAATCTCACCCAAAATATAACATGCAGAATATTTATAAACCATGCTTTTATTTAGCGTTTGAACATCATCACCTTCACCTTTCTTCTCTTACCTACATATGCATTTAATATTACATTTATTTATATAAAATTTGCACGTCGTATAACTGCCAAAAGTTGATTATGATGGACATGTGTGTGTAAGAGACGAAACCAGGTAGACTCATTTATTTTTCCAGGCTGATGCTTCATGAAAAAAAACCTTGTTATTAGCGAAAAATTGTGTATCATTCCTGGACTAGGTGAGATTATGAGATGCATTTATTTTTCCATGCATATACTTCTGATAATTCTTCAATTTTCTACATCCATTCTTTTATTCACCATACTTTTAACATTCAACCCATTCTGAAACTCGATCTTTCTAATCTGTTCATGCCTTCAGGGAAGGGTTGGTCATCAACCATGTTATGTTATACTTATTTATATTCCTTTGTATTACCTACTACTTTGAGTCTTCACTTCTGGATGTGGATGCACATCATCATCATATCTTACAATCATACCATACTACCTTTTTCTCATATATTTTTTACTCACTCATGTACATTTCTAGCAAAAAATATAAAGTCCGCATCCAACATTGAACATCATATCAATTCACTTGCCGAAACTAAAAGAGCATAACCAAGAACCACACAACAACCAACAACAGCAGCACAGGTAAGAAAAGAAGCCGTAAAAAACTCCAAACCCAACCACACGGAATCTCCATCATCGTCATTGTTTGGCCACAGCAGTACCGCCAGCGATTCAGCTACTTGATATATAAAAATTCTATAGCAAATCTACATACAAATGTAAAATGCAAACTTCTACAGATATATATGATGCTGAGCTCATAAAATAATGGACTTTTAAAAAGTTACGTTAGTTATACAAGATATAAGACCACAACCAAAACTAAAACCGCATATAAAAACAAAGATTTTGTTGCTCATTTTTGGCTATATGACTCGCTATATAAAAGAAAAGCAATCCCTCTTATTTTTACCTTGTTTCATATGGAAAACGTAGAATAGGTAGGATATACAGTTAAAAGACAACAGGAAAGGTTTTTAAACACCCTCGCATTTCTTATTTGTTCCAAACTTCCAAGCAAAGCATCTGCATAAGTGGCTGCTTGCAGTACCAGCCGGATCCATTCTCCAATCCAATGTAGGAAGAGAACGCAACAGATATGTATAGCATATGTGTGTCTTTTTCTGTCCTACGCATCTTTTTTCTCCTTTCCTTCTTCATCTTAGCCAAGAACTAGAGCCCTTTAAAGAACGACAGCCTTGCTCTCCGACAAAATACTCACCTTTCCTTTTTTTTTCCTTCTTCTTCTCAGCAGCGCAACGCAAAGGTTCAACCCTTCACTTCCCAAAAACAGCAGGAGCAATAACATCAGAGCAGTTGAGCTCTTATATTTTATGGGCATACCTTCTTTCCTCCTCGACTCTGCCTCCGCTCTTTTCCAACAGTCAAATAAAGACAAACCGTCATTCCCTTCGGGTTTTGGGAGCGCAAAAGAGAGAGGGAGAGATGTGATATGTGATGTGGATGTGATGTAATGCAATGAATTTGATTCCCTAAAAACTCTCCATAAACTATTTTCCCGTTCATTGCATTTCATCTCTCGTCAACTCTTTAAAGACGGTATAATAATGCATCACAAGCTCATATCGGTCGGGTTTTGTGGCCTTTTTAATGGTGTAAAACCAAACCTAAATGGTGGAGAGTTGAAACAAGTGAAGGTAAAGTTGTTGTCTTCAACCCACAAGCCAGTTTTTTAAAGAGTTGCTGCCTGTTATGTGCTGCTGTTGCTGCAACCAACTCAAATTCAACTCTTTTGTTTGTACATTTTAATGATAAAAGCAAGCTCATATAGGAATTCAGCAAGTAAATAAATAATGGACATCATCATTACCTGTTAGAATTGTCAAGAAATTCTCTTGCATTTTTTTCAAAGGGTTTACTATCTACTTCTCAAAGATTCAACTCACTTCCAACCAGTTCGGTCGTGCTCTATGTTATCTGCTCATTTCAAATTTTTATATACGACTTTTTTTAACACACACGTTTATTATGCATGATATATTACTCGCTTATCCATCATATAGGCCACTTCGTCATTCGTGATGATGAACGACGGAGCTACAAAAGTGAATGATTGTGCGTGTGTTGTGTATCATCATCGTCATCATGATGATGATTTTCGACTGTCTTAAGAATCTGTTAAATGAGTCGAGCTCGAATAGAGAAGAAGGCTGGAGGGATGAAAGATGCAAATGTAAATGCTAGAATGATTCTTATGAAAGTTTGTAGAGCTGAGTAGATGTGTTGTATGCAAATGTACTCCATTAATAACTAACGCTAATAAAGAAAGAATGTTGAATTTGAATAGGAGTGCAGTTTTGTTATTATTTGTTGTATCTCTATACCATTTAAGGTTTAGTTTTATATTATATATATATATCTGTGGATAATTGTTAAAAAGATGTGCTATAAAATAACGACGTTAAATACATACATATATACAAATGCAGCTCAAGCAAAAGCAAGTTCCCTCTCAAGATTCGCTTCGCTAGTTACTGGTTACCTCAGTTAGTTATTATGTACATGGTCACCTTTTAACGATTACGCGTTCCTTCAGTGTTCTCTTTTGCTGCTCAGTTCGCTCGCTTAAGATAATGCTGGCATGCAATGAAATGAATTTACCTATCTTTTTTATAAGCTAAAGCCAAAGCACAATCCTTGCAACTTGCAACATCACATCTCACACACACACCTACCTTCTAACTACCTACTACCTGCTATAATAAAGCTCTCTCAATCTGAATGCTTCAAATACAAATCCTTTTAACTTGCTCACACAACAGAACGCAACAGCAACACAAAACACAGCAATATTCTGGCTTCTTTGCTACCCACGTTCTCAACTCAAAGCGGCTGCTGATGTTGGTAGGGGAAGCAGAAAGAATATTATGAGTGTTAAAGCCACACCAACCTGCAGCAGGTTGTTGCATGTTTCGTTTTAGATATAGGTTAAAAGCATTGCGTATTAGGGATAGCGAATTTCAGAGAAATATTGTCATTCTCTCAGATGTCTTGTTGGAGGCTAGAGGCTGCCGGAGCTCAATCCAAAATTCACAATCCTTCATGACGAATCTTGACGCCTCTCTCTC